>JAABOM020061077.1:0-11313 GCA_011800125.2 Solanum clarkiae
AGGACCTTTATGAGTTAAGATTTGGTATGAACGCCTAATCGGCGTAAGTCACGGCCCCGGGTTGGGGTCGTGACAATAGACTTAAACCAAATTTCTTTTTTGGGAGTATTTGCCTAGGATGACTCAATATCCTAAGCGAATTGTCCAATTATCACCTGGGCAAGAGGTACCTAACTTCTTTTTCTCTCTTGTAGGATCACTTAAGTGTATGAACCTTTGAAGACTAAAATAGTAACTTAACCTCATAAATATCTCAAAGTATGGTGAAAATACATGAATGAAAAAAATAAACAAGAAGTTCAAAAGTGCATAGGTCATCTCCCTTCTTTGGTGGATAAAAGCTTGGCCAGACTTGATTAGAACAATGATTAAATTTTGGGATGGTGAAAATATGGTATTTCACTTTGGGGATATGGAGATCACTCCAACCATTGTAGAGGTAGTGTCAAGCTACGAGAGTGTGGGCATGAGTAACCAGAGAAAATCCATACCCGATAGTGATATTCTAATCTCTAAAACATGAAGTTTTGATGAATCAAGAAGACAGTCTCACTAACCAAAGTAGAATAGATAGACAGACTCAAAAGGCTGAACATCACCTTTTAATTTGTAAGTTGTACTATCAATTTGGACGTGCTAGGGCCTTTGAGAAATTTGGAAAAGAGTTCATTTTCGAGCGAACTTGGAAAGAAAAATGTGCTTTTTCTTTTGTAGTATGCCTATGGTTTTTCCACAAAATCTAAGTCATGCTATCCACCCAAGCATAGTGATATTCACTCACGCTATCTTTTATGGGGTTAACAAGGGAATGTCAACTAAGTATTATACTTTTCCACCCATGATTCTTGCCAACTTCTACAGGTACTTGGATAAATGTCAAAGTGGGAGTCATTTATTCTAGGGATACATCTAATACTTTAATGATGGATGCTAAAGCACCTCCATAAAGTGTACAATCCTACAAAATTGAAGCTCAAAATTCAATATGACCAATTCACATCTCACAGTTGGTGGCTATATTTGAACAATTTTAAGGAAGAAAGGCTAGCAATTTCGGTCATCAATACTAAATGGATTAAGGGGATGAAGATGTACAATGGATCATCGATGACCTTATCGTGAGTGACAACATAATTCAAAGTTACAATCTTTTTTGTGGTACTAGACGGGCAAGGAACCCGACCTTATGCCCTCGGTCAGGTTCTTAGGCAATTGTATTGCAAGAAGTCATTCATCAAATAGGGGAAATGAGAAAGCAATGGATCATGAAAATATTCAAGTAGCTTTTGCCAAGATAATTAGCTAGGAATGAAAAATCGAAGGGTAATAGATGATAAAGTTTCCAACAGGTTCAATGTTAAATGTAGTGGAGCGTATAAAATATGATCGAAGAAGAATCTTTTCAGAACCATCAAGCCTAGCTTTCCTTATTGTATCAAAGATATTGAGGTCGATAATTAAGTGATACTCTGTTAACTTCAATAAAAGTATCAATAAAGTGAGTTGGCCTACCAATGCTGACACTTGGAGAATGCAAGACTTATAAATTATTTTAAATAAGAACTAAGAAGGACAAGGTAATGTATCAGGTTAGACGATTGTATAGACTAACAAATTCAGGCTATGGAAGGACCTAGGCATGAAGAATGGACTCAGTTGGAAAGGAATCACTTGTGGGAAAACTGGTACTTCATGTGGAAAGAGGTTGACGGTACTAAGAGGGAAAGGACTGATAGAGGACACGAGGGGATTTGAAGCTTGTCATTGACCTCTACATGGGATTGCTTTTATTTGTACTTTTCTTTTGTTATTTAGCTTTTTGAATATGTATCTTCTCATGATATTTTGTAAATGCTTTTATTTTTATCGATGAAAGTATTTTGGGGATAATGGCTTGGCTTTAATTTAATACATATCCTTCAAATCTATAGATCGATCCCTGGCATAAAAAGGGTCACATATTTGTTAAGACATGCAATAACTACTTGTGGGCTCTATACCATAACTGTTTATATGAATATATAGTTTTATTTGGAGAAATTATAGCACACTCCTTTCAATTTTTTTAACCCCCTAGGCATAAATATCAAGCCACTATCAAAGTCCAACCAAATATTTTTCAAGTTTTGAGTTTCCCAATGAAAATTTGAACTCTAGTACCAACTCCTAAAAATCCTACTCTCTCACCTCAAGAAAGGTTGAATTATTGTCAAGATTGAGACAAACTAAAATATTTACATTGAAGAGATTGAAGAGGCATTGATGGGGAGGTTGCGTTGAGTTACCCAGGAAATCCTCAAAGTGGAGAGGAAAACAAAAGAACTTGACGAAGCCACAAAAGTCGTTCTAGCCAAGGCTGCTGAGGTTGAGGTGGAGATTGAAGCTGCTAAAGATAAAAGGTATAAGTTGAACAAGACAAATAATTTTTTTCAAGAATATCCATCCACTCTGGATCAAGCTAAGAGGTTCTGCTTGTCAAGATTGCTGAAGTGGATATGGAACTTAAGGCTACTAAAGAGAAAATAGCTAGGATCAATGAGATAACCAACCTTGTATTGAAGGAAAAGGATCTCGAGATGAAAACTGAGCGGGATTGAAAATACTCTACTTTAGATCTGAAAAAAATGATGAAGAAGCTGAAGATGAGATTGACATTCCACTAGCAGAGAGATATGAAGTTAGAAATCAAGAAGAACATTAGAGGGTTTAATGAAGAAACCTTAGGAAGGGCATTATATAAGTTTCTAGAAGCTTTCTTATTTCTTATAATGAAGTATGAATGAAATTAAGCTATGTTTGTACAAGTTTAAATTATATAGGGCCTGATTTCTCCTTTATGATATACATAAGCAACCTTTTAAGGCTTGGTCTCTATCTTTGAAAAACTTATTTATCCTAATATTATTACAAGGAATTGAGAATTTCATAAAAACGAATGTCAAAGAGCTGCAACAATAGAAGATATGAGAAGACCTTGACTCAATGTAAGTCAATCTTCTTGACACACTAATGCCAAAACAAATAGACAATTTTTTGTCTATTGAGACATGCCCTTATATCTGTGGGCTAGTTTTACCTTTGAATAAAGCAATACTTATGTGTTTATCCTCCATATGTGCTATCTTGTCTTATCTAACTATTTGAAAGTCTCCTTATTATAAGTGTGGTGCACAACACACCATAAGCAAGACTCTACTAGACACAACTTCATAGATAAGTCCTAGGAACTCTATGCTTTGATACCAAGTTTGTCATGCCCTGGGAGGGTACCCTAGATATGGCTGGTATTCAAAAAATATTACCGATTTTCAAGCGAACTATTTAACCTGATCGCACATACATTCATACATCGAAAGTCTCAGTTTAAGAGAAAATACTACATCTAAGTGGGCTATCTCAATCAATGGTCCTATTCATTTTATATCAGAAAGTAGCTTTAAACAAGCCGATCCACATCAACTTAAAAGACAAGAATTTGAAAGAATATAACCCAGGGAGTAGAAACATCAACTCCAACATTAATATTGTCTAGTTTATGAAGTCTCTACCTCTACAATCAAGAATATGTCAATGATGGATGCATGGTTGCCACATAGAAATAAAGATGCTAATACTCTTACATGAGAACATAAATAGATCCTCCAGTGCCCAATGGCGTCAGTACATGAAATATACGATATGTATAATGACAAGATATATAACGAACTCAAAATTTACTCAACTCCAATAACTAACTCAGAATGACAATCAGAACTCAATAAAGCAACACAAGATAGAGTAACTATAAGTGGGGAAAGATGTAACCATATACAAATCAAATCAATCATATTAAGTACTATCTTCTCTTATTGGGAGTTTCTCTAACTAATAAGCATCACCTATGAGCCGGTGATGGTACAATAAAGTGATATCATTTTCATACGCACCCAATAATTTGAAAAGGTAAAGGATAATCAACCTCATTGGATCCACAATTAATAAAATCAAATCCTCTTTGGGACAAAAGGGAAAAATTTATTTTTACAGTTCAATCCTTTCTTACGCTAGCTATGTAGTTTATTGAGTTTAAGTTACTATTTACTCTCCCTCAGTCAGTGCTCGATACTCTTTTCAAGATTCTACATGCTCATAAGACTCCAATCAAATCCTTTAGTTGACTCTTTTACCTTGCCCCTTTGGACAATTATCCAATTAACTATCATAATATGTCAATTCTGTCAACAATCATTTGTTCTACTCAGGCATACATATTAAGAAAGTAAACTCTACCTTGGAGACAATAGTTTAACTCATGCCAATTCATTACCTGCACAAATCATGCTTTCAAGTTCAACCAACATATAAGAGTGGTAGGTTATAAGCAACGTTCAACTAAGTTCATATAAAATCATGCATAGCTAGTCACTTTAGATACTGACTCACAATCACATCAATTTGAGTAGTAATACTCAAGAATACACCAAGAATTAAAGATAAGTTCAAGAACTCAATCATAAGGATTTAAAGGCTCAAACTAGACCACCAATTTTATTGAACAAGGTAATAAAACACATAGACAAGATCAATTCACATTTTAATAGCTTTACATACCTGGAATATAAAGATTTTAGTCAAAACCTGAAGAACTCGGTGTACACTCTTGAACACTAGCTCATTTCTCCTCTTCTTTCTATTTTCAAAAGACTCTAAGTGTAATTAGTGAAAAAAGGGTCATGGGGTACTATTAAAGGACTCAAAGTAACCCTAAAATGATGAAGTTTCATTAGAAAAGGATGGAAAAAAATGAAATTGTCCTTCATTAAACTGCCCGACTGAACAATTAAACCTTGTTTATAGGTCGTAGTCCAGTCTATAAGTTGTAGAAGGCCCCTTCATACATTGGGATTCTAATTCTTGAGTTACTGGTCCTGGGTCTATAATTATCTTTTATGACACGTAGACCAATCTATGGGCTCGTCCTATCAATTTGTGTTCAAGGTTCAAAAACTAAAATTGTGGACTTAAAACCATGAAGGGTTTTCTATAGGTCATCCATGGAATTACGAATCATAGACCCCTCTCATACATCAGTCCAATACTTAGAAAATTTTCTAGGATTTTGAGGTTGGGGTTCTATGAACTCCTTTTTATGACTTGTATAATGGATTATGAGTCATAAATCTAGCGCAGACTCAACCCTAACAGATTAAAATTTTACTAAGTGGCAAGAGAAATCATGAGGATCATCTGCGGACTATAGAACCATCCACGGACCGTAGAAACCCCTTCGTAGTCACTGTCAGCAGCACATTTCTAAGATATTCCTAATTGGGATTTTGAGGCCGTATAAGGTGGAATAATTTTTTTTTTGGGGGGGGGGGGAGGCGTGTTACAATTTTTCGTTGATCATTTATATTGTTTGTTTACATTCTTACGGTATAATGTCCACCTATATCCTTCCTCTCTAGACCTCATTTGTAGGAGTACACTAAGTATACTATAAATATCCAATTTATACTTGTCAACTGTAAAAATAAAGCCGCTATATAAAATATAGCTTTAGGCCCCAAATCTAGTTAAAACGGCCATGAATATATCTTAAATCCTTTTTGACACAAAAGGACCATAAATTGGTATACATCTTTAAAATAATTTTGGCATAAGAAGATAAGAGGACCATAAACTACTACATTATCTTACCATTTATTGTTTTTTCTTCTCATCTCTTATATAAATTGGAATAATTTCCCTCATTTTCTCCAATAAAAAAATATCAAAAAAATGTCAGGAAATAAGAATCTAGTTGATAAATCACAAAATTATTAGATATTCAAGTTCAAGCTCAAGTTCATCGTTTCACTCTCTCTAAATTTTTTTTTTTAAAATAAATTTTATGTTCCTTTTTGTTTATTTTTATTTTTATAGGAAGGATCAATTGTCATCTTACGTGTGCTATTTAAAAACAAATAATATACTAAATGGCACACGTAAGGTGTCAATTGATCCATCCTATGAAAATAAAAATAAACAAAAAGGAATTAAATATTATTTAAAAGAAATTAGAGAGAGTGAAATGATGAACCTGAGCTTGAATTTGAATATCTATACTTTTGTGATTTCATCAACTAGATTATTATTTCCTAACATTTTTTTGTTATTTTTTATTGGAGAAAATGTGGAAGATTATTCCAATTTATATAAGAGATAAGAAGAACAAAATCGTAACAGATAAGATAGTATAGAGTAATTTGTGATCCTCTTATCTTCTTGTGCCAAATTTATTTTAAAGAGGTATACCAATTTATGTTCCTTTTGTGTCAAAAAAGATTTAAGCTATATTCATGGCCATTTTAACAAGATTTTGGGGCCTAAAGGTAAACCTTATAGAGAAGCTTTATTTTTTTAGTTGACAAGTATAAATTGAATATTTATAGCATACTTAGTGTATTCCTACTAAAATAACTACTTTGGTTTTTGTTTTTAATGTAAGATGGCAAATTGGGTTCATGTTATTCATATTGTATTAAAATATTACTAAATTAGAATAATTTGTGCTAAAGCCCATGCATATAATGTACTCTTTTTCTATATATATATACACATGAAATATGTATGAAATTTTCATATTAAGCCTATGAAATTGAATTCAAAATTTAACTTTGTTTTTCTAAAGGAATCCAATGAGTTCCTTATGGAAAATAGATTTATTGTCATTAATTAGCTTTCAAAATTTATCTCTCCTTTTTTCGGAAGGAATCTGTTAGATTTTTTAAGAAAAGACTTTGAATGATATTAAATAGCTTAATTTATGGAATAGAGAGTAACTACAATTAATATATATCAACAAGTGATTTTTTAAAGAAATTTTTGGTAAATTTAAAAAGAATAGGGACAAATTGAAATTTACTCCTTACAAATTTTGTGTAAGTTATACCTAAAATGACCTATGAGTCTGTAAAGCTTTAAAGAAATAAGAAGATTTATTACTAATTTTCCTCTTTTATTAGACCTATTAAAAAAAAAAAAAAAAGAGCGTCCAATTTTTAGGGCAAAGTGTGAAGATGAATCCATCAATTCCCCAAGAAATTGTCATCTTCACCGAAGTCTTCTCATGGCTTCCGGTCAAATCTTTAATACATTTCAAGTGTGTTACAAAATTCGTTAATTCTCTTATTTCTGAATCAGTATTTACGGATATCCATAGATGTCCATATGAATAATCCATATGAATCGCGGCATTATGTGTTAATAGAGATAAAGGGTAAACTAGCAGTCATTGGTTATAAAAAATCCTCAGATGAATATATCAACTTGCGAGTTTTAGACTAAACGGGAGAAGAAGCAGAATGGGAGCATCATATCATTCGGTTTCCTTCAACATGGAAGGACATACAACGAGAAGTCATATTATCGTACACGTCTTGTGATGGGGAGATTTTAGTCATTACAAATGTAAAGTCGAGTACTTTATGTATGTGTCATATTAGAAGTATTTATTCTTACATTGAAAGACTAGTTATGTAGTAATTAAAGTCTCTTTCCATCAAAGATTTATAGTTATGTAGTTTCGATTTGGATTGGATAACTAGCCATTACAGTTTGTCCAACAAAATCGATCGGCACCTCTACTGCTAGCTTGCCCCAAACTAGGAAGCTTAAAAAATTGCGTCAAAACGGGCAATTTGAAAAAATCATTATCAGACATCAACCCTTTGGAGATTCGAAAGTTGAAAAAGGTTATTACTGGAATGAAACTTGTCTTGAAATCCGCTGCAAGTGAGATTGAGCTCAATCGCTCATCCTATCATCTCATTACAATAAACTCCATCTTTTCCTATGAGCAACAATTTATGCTCCTATTCCATAATAGTGTTTTTGGATAAAAAGATACATCAATAATCATTGACAGAAGCATTTACTTATTCTAAAAATACGTGATTTAATTGTATAGACGAGAAGAAATCAAAAATCAAAATCAATTAAGTGTCGAGAAGAAATCAAGAAATGTTTGCTTTTTGTGACAATTCTATAATTGTGATGAGGTATATATAGTACAAATTAAGCAAAGAAAAATTTACTACTGCTTATCTAGTCATTTTCAGTCAATTTGAAGTTGTCAATCACATATGCACATTCATTGTGTCACAAAATTGAATGCAAGAAACTATCAATAGTCCATATTCTCAATTCAAAATTGAAAATTTCTACTTTGCTTTCTCTCCTCACCATGATACACATATTGACATTTGACCTTGTGTTTATTAGCAAATATCAATTTTCAAATAAAAAAATAAAAAATAGGAGTTTATTTCAATGAAAATGTCAAACTCAATTCAAATGTTTATTGAAATAGTAAAAGTTATGATATTTTGTAGAAAAAATAGAAATTATACCCTAATTTTTACTTTTGAGAAAAAAATTAAATGACTTACTACAGCTTTAAAAGGGGAAAAAAGATTTATTACTAATTTTCCTCTTTTATCTTCTCCTAATACAATAAAAAAAGTATACTGCTTTTTTCGGAGAAAATAAACGCCCTAAAGTCATAAATTAAACCTAAAAGAAAAGGGGCGTCCAATTTTTCGACGGAAGTGTGAAGATGAATCCATCAATTCCCAAAGAGATTGTCACGGAAATACTTCCTATCAAGTCTTTAATGTGTTTGAAGTGTATTATTAAATTCATTAATTTTCTTGTTTCTGAATCAGATTTCACGGATATCCAATAGATGTTGATTTATGACCCATCCCAGTGGGAAAAAATTAGTTTTGCATGGATGGACACATAATTACACTGCTGATCAGCAAAAAGAAGATGAAAAATCCCTGCTTCCATTGTTCAAATTCAGAATTTTGACGAACTCCCCTTCAATGTCCCTAATTTGAAATGTGTGAACGGTTTGTTTTGTATTTGGGAACAATTATCGAATCAACCAACTGCAATTTTAAATCCTGCAATTCTAAACCCCAGTACTAGAGAAGTAAGATTTCTTCCCAAGCTAAATGATGATTTTCTTCTGCAGCATTGTTCGAGAATTGTACACAAAATACTGGATTTTCACTTTAGGCGTAGATGAATCATGGAGAGAGGCTAAAAGTCTCCGTCATAGTCTGTCCATTCCTGAGGTTTATATCAATGGAGTTATTTATAAGTTTTTTTCTCATGATAAATTAGCTATAGTTGGATTTGATGTTAAAACTGAAATTTTCAACTTCATTATATTGATGAATAATCCAATGAATAATCCATCTAGGCGGCAACATTACAAATTAACAGAGGTGAATGGTAAACTAGCAGTCATTGATTATGAAAAACCCTCAGACAAATATATCAATTTGCGAGTTCTAAAACAAGTCGGAGAAGAAGAATGGGAGCATCATATCATTAAGTATCTTGTGATGGGGAGATTTTATTCGTGGTGAATTTAGAGTTGGGTACTTTATGTGTATGTTATGATGTCACGAGACAGAGTTGGAGAAAAATTGAAATCACGGGTCTTCCTAAAGGGATTTATGTCATCAAAAGTATCTATTCTTATGTAGAAAGACTAGTCGCATAGAAATTAAGTCTCTTTCCATTTGAGAACTTTTGCAATTGAGATGTTCTTTTTGTTGCATCTGGATATCAAGCTGATAAGATTCTAGTGCAAAATTTAGCATCTCAATACAAGTATACCTTCTATTTTATTAATGTCGGATACCTTTGTACACAATATACATATGAGAACCGTGTGGCTGACCTCACTGTCAACTATAGCAACCAAGTGTTATGTCGAAAAAATGGTTTTTTGATAAAGAAAGTTCAAAAATCAAAAATCAGTTTGAAAACTCAATTAGATTAAGTAAAAATCAATTTTCAAAATTCGGAATAAAAGAGTCGCCACCTAATTTGCGGATAATTAGGAAACCATTAAATATTTTTAAAAGACCTAACAGAAAAATCTTTTAAAAAATTTAGAGTTAAGGTTTGGGTTCACATTTCCATTTCGAAAAGGTTTTACGCACTCGAAATGGCCGCTAAATGTGGTTATCCGACAATTATAAAATTTGACTAACTTTGAAAATATTTGACTTGAAAGATTGATTAGTTTTAAAAATTGATTAATTTTGAACAAAATAGATTATATTGAAAGAAATGGATAAAGTTAAAAGAATTTAATTTCACTTGACAAACCTGAAATCGATTGATTAAACTAAAAAAAAGACTAATTTTGACAATTGAGGTAAAGTGCAAAAATGTCCTTTTATTATTCTTTATTTTTTTCATTTATCATTATCCTGATTATTATTATTTAAAAAATATATATACATTATTATTATATTTTTAAATAATAATAATAATAATAATAGTAATAATAATGATAATAATAATGAAATAAAATAACACAAATCGACCATTTTGGGGAATTTTAATTAGATTGAAACCTGTTAGAAATGTTAGCGCTAGACAAGCATCACGAGCAAATGATATACAATAAATCGGAAAATGAATAACATTGGGTTTGACAAGCCCAATTCTTTGAGTCCCTGTCCTATTATTATGTGTTTGGGCTTGCCGAACCCATTAAATTCTTTCAACTGCTGCTCCTTGGGCTTGGCCCATTTTATCATACACTTAATATACGTCCAACGTATATTAATGTATAATATGTATATACTGATTTTGGCTTCCTGCCTGCAAATTGCTCCTAGGCTGACTCGAAAAGGATGTTGGGCTTCCATAGCCCAACGGAATGCAGAAGAGGTTGGGGGAGTCCCAACAGACTCCCGAACAAATGTTCATACAACATAAAAAGAAAAAAAGGATTAGTATATGAATAAAAGTATCACTGAAACAAGATTAAGTAAAAGATGATTGATTCTATCAACATGTCATGTTCATATGCTTGTGAATTCGAAGATGTGAAAATGAAACTTAGAGGACAAGTTATAACATGTTAAAAATCCAACAAAATGTCTTAAGCAAAAATCAAGACTGATACATTGACTTATCTGACACCCTAAACGTCAATTAAGGAGCTCGCTACTTAGGTATGCCACATAAGTTAGAACAAGAACATCACATATATCACTTAAGACGCAACAGTGGTAGTAAAGAGAAAACTAATCTAGCTCCAAGGTGCAGTGCAAACCAAGAAATTAATCGGTGTAGCAGCAACAACTAAAGCACAGACTAATGTAAGTCAGGGAATTTACATGGTGAATAACACCGATCAGTCCCTATACTATTCATAATTTTGTTTCACACCAAATTCGACATATAATACAAAACAAAATCAGGCTTACAAACTCACCACTGTTCACAAAAATGTATTTATAAGAATACAAAGGAATA
>JAABOM020061078.1:0-11313 GCA_011800125.2 Solanum clarkiae
AGAACCTTCGGTAAGTAAAGGTAATTATCTACTCCAACATGACAAGAAGCCATGTATCCACTCTTTCAATGTTCATAAGCTCCTATATATAGTTACCTTCAAATCTATATACATACATGGATACCAAGCACATGAGTTCTTGATGCTAAATAAAGTTCATGAGTTATTTCATTTTATACACATTTCGTTGCTTATGTAACCTACTCTCTTCATTGCCATGTTGTCTTGAATGATTATTTTCATGTTAAATATTGCATATACAGTCCTAAAGCTCCAATATTATGACCACCAAAAAGAATCATCTCAAAGGTAATTGAAAGATAAATATACAGTTTTGATAGGTGGTTGCCCGAGGGGGTGGAAGTAACACCTAGCAAAGGGACGATCCTATCATGGGTGGTAGCCCGAGGGGGTTAAGGAAGAACTTAGCAAAGGTACGAAGGCGATACAGTTCACCACTAATCAGTTGGTCATTTACAGTTTATGATGTGCACAGATTATACAATAAAAGTAAAGCAATATAAAGGACATAAAGTATTCGATCCCAAAATATATATAAAGGTAGTCCCTCATTCTACACTAGTGCATGGTTTCATTGAGTTGTTATTTCATATACAGTATTTGCTACCTTACATATTCAGTACATTATCTCGTACTGAGTCCCTTGTGGGGGAACTGCATTTCATGCTGCAGGTACAGGTGCAAGTAGATCTCCCCAATAGAGTACATGACATCCAACTGCTGATACCAAGCTCCAGGTTGTTCCGGAGTTTGTGTGTGTCTAAAGTTTATATATTTGTATCGTATAGTTATTTGAGGCGGAGCCTGTCCCGACCCTTACAAGATACTCTTTTATTTAGAGGTTTTATAGACCATGTAAATTAAAGTGTGGTCATGTTTTGTACTTTCAATACCGTGGCCCCAATGGCCTAGTCGCATGCATTCTCTTTTGGCTTGTATTATTGTTTCCTTGCACAAATGCATGTTGAGTGTAGAATTTCCTTATAAAATATATAGAAAGTGCATAAGTATAGGTTGGTTCTCCCGAGCCTTATCAGCAACGGGGCGTGACAGTAGGATTTTGAGCCTTTTTGGCTCATGGCAAAATGCAGAAGAGAGGAGCAAGTCCATAGTGGACTCGCATGCAATTCACGGCAAAAGAAAGAAAACCAAATCAATAAATGGGAAACAAAAGAGCTGCCAGGAATATGCATTAAACTTAACATAAATGTAACAGCCTCACAAGTATCAAATAAGCAGAAATGTCATTTAAATAATACTCGAATTCTTAACAGACAAAGCATAACTAGACGAAGAAATAATGATATAATGACTAAGAAGGCAAAAACCAAATAAATTCTTAGCAGTCCAGGAAATCAGCCCAACAGCCACTGATTCATGAGAGGGAAATATAAACCAGGTAACAAAAATCATTTTTAGTATATAACAACATACTTTCAAATTTAAAAGAACTTGACTTTTAGATTCCATTTGACATGAGGCAAAAATATAGTACGAGAGATGTAAATAAACTCAACCAACTCGAGTTCAGTGAGCTCGAGCTTAGTAAACTATTCTTCAAAAGAACTAACAGGTTCCAACAGAAAAGAGAACTAGGGAACAAGCACACAAGTAAGAGTTCAAGTAAAATGGGATTCAAACATTCAAAGATTCATATAACAAATCTATTAACTAAAGCTTGAATTCTAGAGCTATCAGACAATAGCAAGAAGTAGAAATGACCACACAACCTGACAAACAAACTAAACCATTAGAGAAAATGTATGCGTCTTAAACTTCAAAAATATGAACAAATAAGGACAAAACCAAGTTGAAACCACACAATCAGACGAGATGGACTTAGTTTAAGGTGAAATTAGAGTAAAAAGAACTAAAATGCTTGAAACTTAGAGTCTAGAGTGAGACAAAAACAGAGCTTAATCATGAGGGTAAATAGAGATCTGTTTGCAGCGGCTACAATCAACATAACAAAGTTGCCATCCAAACCAAGAATCGTCTAAAATACCTAAAACATAACAGTCTCAAATTGATCGGAAAGTAAACTCTAAGAGAAAAAGAAAAGAACCCCAATTACTTCGGTGTTTGAAGATAGCATGTTGAAACATGAAACCTCAAGCTTAATGAAGACCAACCTTTAAGACACAATTTTTACATGTTGGCAGCACATTCCAGGGATTAACAGAGGGTACAAATAGATCTTTCCTGAACATGATAATGACACCAAATGGTTTTAAAACAACAAGGCGCAACCATACATGCTTATACTAAAGGACAAAGTTGACTCCTTCAACAATCTCGACAGAAAAACAACCTAAATCATACAAAAGGGAACGGTGACCAAATATACTCCTCTCTTGTTGAACCAGAACAGAACAATGCAAACACAAAGATGAGGAAAGGGGATTTTAATAATTTGACCACAGTGATAGCAGGGGAGTAAAATAACTTCAACCTTAGACATAACTGTTTGAAAGAGAAAATAAAGCACATTTGAACTAAAAAACAGTACAGTTTTCCAATACATCCCCAGAAACAGATGCTGAGTTAGAATGTCTCATAACAATGTTAAGTTCAACAAACTAAATAGTCAGTGACCAAATTTCACTCTAAATCAGTCGATAATCCATTAAAAGCAAAACACAACTAGCAGAAAACTAAAACAAGATGACAGAATACCGCTTAAGATCTTGACATGCTTGAAAACAATAGCACTGAAGTAGGATAACTCAAACGGCCATTTTAAAACAAACTTGAAATCGACCGAGCACGACCAAATCTCAACCAGAAACGTGAAAATCAGTATTAAACAAGACATTTATAACTCAAAGATGAACCTACGATTAAAAAAAACATCTTAACAACTAGTAAATAACAACACCACAACATTGACTCGTCACAATAGGGCATCTCCAACTAGAACCCAACAAGGTGCAAACTGAAAAGTTTCGACATAGCTTCAAAGTTCGCATTCAAACACAGTTACGAGACTTGAAACGAAGAAGCGAGATTGGAGTATTACCTTTGCCAAAGCAGCAAGCTGAGACGAAGTCGAGTTTGAAGATGACTTTACACCACGAAAGAGTTTCGTCTACACCTTCCTCGACCAGAACTCTTCAATTTCCAGACCTCCAGAGCCTATCAGTCGCTGGGAAATTAGTTTGAGGGTCTGTGAACTACAATCGAATTTTGGAAATTTAAAGTGGCTGTGAAAATTGAGTAGATTCTTTTCTAGGATTCTTCAAATAATCCACTCCCCCCTCCCCCCGCCCCCTAATCAATGGAAGAAAGGGGATTATATAGGTTTGAATTTAAGGCAACAAAAGGGGAGGGGAGGGGGAATCAGAGGGCAAATTAGGGATTTTGGGGATGAATTTTCAGGTCAAATCCCTCCCAAAAGGATAAGGGAATCTTCACTCGTGCCAAATCTTCAACGAATTTAAGGTTCGACCGTCGATTCAAAAAGGGGGCAAACGTGATCGGGACACGTAGAGGAATCTCTCCAACGGACTCGTACGGGGTGGGGGAAGGGTCGACACGTATGGTACGAATTGGAGAGGATGAACGTTGAGGGAATGAAGGTTGATGTGCTGGGTTTGTTATCTGGTTGGTTCGCGAAGGAGAAGAAGAAAAAGGGAAAGGGAGAGGAAATGCACACGTGTTGAGGGGAAAAGAGGAGAAAAGGGTAATTGGGGGCGTGTGGCGCCCACGCGCGTGTACAATGTATATGTATATGTGTGTGCATATAAATTGTAGGCTGAAAATAGGGGTTGGGCCGGGTTAAGGGGATATGGATTGGGTTTGGGATTTGGGCCAAGAAATTGGTCCATTTGAATGCTGAAAATGGGTTATACGGGTAGGCAATTTAATTTAAAACTTAGCCAATTCGATTGCAATTTCGATCAATTAAAGGTAATCAAATTGAATTTGATTGATTAATTTGATTACACGATGAATTATCTAAGTTAATTAAAGAGATTTTAATATTATCAACCTGAAATAATTAAAAATAATAACTCCTAAAATAAAAAATAAAATTTATTTGAGAAATATGTTTTATGCATTTTCGAAAGCTAATTATTTCAAATTGTTAAAATTAAAAGCTCAATGATTAATTTATATTGTGAATGGTAAAAATTGAATGTCAACAACTATTTGATCGAATCTATACCTGTTGTTCTAGCTCCGTCCCTGCTCGCGAGGAGAGTATGAAAAAAGTGGAGTTGTCAAACACCTGCATTTTCATACTTATTAGTAGTCAAATTGGACATTTAATTACAAATAACTATTCCTAATAAATTAGGTACGTGAAGGATTAAGGAAGTGTATAATGTTATTATTAAGGGTGACAATTGATCGAGTTAGATCAAATTTGAGCGGGTTACAATGAGTGAAGACCCAACTCAATTCGAATTTACTTGGATCAAAATGGATCGGGTCAAAACAAGGTTGAATAATGGATTATATAGCAGGTAAAGATCCAACCTAATCAACTTTTATTAAGTTTTACTTATTTTATTTGTTTTTTTCAATATTTTAGTATTTAAATAAATTATATTTTTTTATTCTGACTATATGAAGCATATCAAATTAAAAAAACTAAAAATAATTTAACAAAATTTCTCTCTAATCAATGAGCATATCAAAGTACAACAACTATAATTTAACTGTCATTTTGTCCATAAAAAGAACATGTTTAATTAGAATGGCATTTTGGTCATAAACAGTATCTTTGTGGAGTTATTAAGCAGTTGGCTGATCTTTTCATTAATCCATTGTTTGGACTTTGCACAAATTTATTGGAGTAAACCTTTACTTAAAAAGTACTGACTTTAAAAATATCAGAATCAAAATTTAGTCAACAGTAATAATATATGATAAATTTTATATATAAATTTATCATATTATACATTGATATTTTCAATAAAAAAATCAAATCAAATCAACTTGTGTACACCCTAGTCAGGTCTAGGGATGTTAAATTCAGGCTAAATCAATTTAACCCATTCAATTCATCGAAATTTATTTTAATATATTAAGCGTGAACTACATTAAAAATGAGCTAGTTTGAGCACAAAATTCCTTAACCCAATATGAAAAGCTAACTCAGAGTCAACTCATGAAGCTGTCCAAACATAATGTTGATCATAATTATGAATATCAATAATTTATCTAATTACAATTAGCAATAATTCTAAAAAGAAAAGAAGGCAAGCGAGATCAAAAGAGATAAAAGGAGAAATGCGAGCAGGCCATATTTCAGATACGATACAACTAGGGGTAGATATTGAGTGGGTCGAATCAAATTTGAGCGGGTTATAATGGGTCAAGATCTAACCCAACCCAAATGTACTTGGATCAATAAGATGAATCAGTTAAAAAATAATTGAAATAATTAATCATCTGGTTATCCTTATTGTATTGATTAATAATGTTGTTGTCATTATCCATATTGAAAAAAAAATCATAAGTTCATAAATTAAGTAATATATGCGTATTTTTTTATCAGATTATTAGTAACAAGGATATTTTAGACCAAATTATTAATTAAAGATATTTTTATTTAATTTCGCATAAGTTAAGAGGATTTTAAATCCTTTTTGATAGATTCAGTTATATTAGTCCATAATATTTTGTTGGGATCTAATATGAATTTAGGATGCAAAATCCAATTTTTTCATGAATTTAAATTCAGCAATTAAAATTTAGGTGTCCACAAGAAGTCAATACAAAAGGCATCTTCCAAGTACATAGACTACACATGCATAGATATCCAATTGATGATATAATAATCATTTTTTAAGAAAACATTTTGGATGATTATAGTTGTTGTCTTCAATGCATATGACCTGCTTATGTCACTGCACATGTTGGCAATTTTGGTTGTCTTCAATGCATATGACCTGCTTATGTCACTGCCCATGTTGGCAATTTTGGTCCGGTAAAAGTTATCTCGAAATTAGTTAATTCGAAAATAGTTATTTCAGAATTATTATGTGAAATAAATATGATACTACAATTATGAGATAGTTTATTTCGCGATTTTATCGCAATCAGCCATGAAATAAATTCATTCAGGAATTAATCTCAAAATTAGTAATTCCTTGTCCCTCGTACCAAACCAACCGTATATGTCTAAATTGGACACTTTTTAGACTATAAGAACAACATTTTCACTCTACGATTTTTCCATTCTCAAAAAACTCTCTTCTCTTCTTGCTCCGATGAAGCATCGATCTTGTACAAAGTACTAAAAAGATTCAAGTACTTAAGTACGATTTTAGATTATGAAACATATGATATAATTTGTATTTTTAACATATGATTACATTATTGATTAGTGAAACAAATAGTACTTTTTGGAACCCTATAGAACTAAATATACTTTTCTTGATTGATTTTTCCTTTAGCCATCAATTGTGAAGTTGCAAAAGAAATGGCTACACACAAAGCTCATTGCTTGATCTTGCCATATCCAAACCAAGGTCATATCAACCCAATGCTCCAATTTTCCAAACGTTTGCAATCCAAAGGTGTTAAAATCACTATTGCACCTACAAAATCCTTCTTGAAAAACATGAAAGAATTGCCAAATTCAGTGTCAATCGAGGCCATATCCGATGGCTATGATGATGGTGGTCGCGATCAAGCAGGATCCTTCGTGGACTATGTAACACGATTCAAACAAGTTGGCTTGGATACTCTGTCTCAGCTTATTGAAAAATTGGCTAATTGTGGATGCCCTGTGAATTGCATAGTATATGATCCATTCCTTCCTTGGGCTGTTGAAGTGGCAAATAAATTTGGACTTGTTAGTGCTGCACTCTTCACACAAAATTGTGCTGTGGATAATATTTATTATCATGTACATAAAAGGGTAATAAAACTTCCTCCTACTCAAGTTGATCAAGAAATCGTAATTCCTGGATTTTCAAGTCCATTTGAGAGTTCAGATGTGCCTAGTTTTATTATTAAACCTGAAGGAGCCAAAATAGTTGAAATGTTGGCAAATCAGTTTTCAAATCTTGACAAAGTGGATTGGGTCCTAATCAACAGCTTTTATGAGTTGGAGAAAGAGGTAAGATCTTTTTGTCCCTCTGAAGATATTTTCTTAATTATTGAATTGAAATTATATAAAAAATGAATTGATAAAGCACTTGTTGATGAAGGTGGTTGTATTTTCGTAGTTGTAAGAATTTTTTCCAGGTGTTACGTGTACGACTTGTCCTATGCTGTTCTTTACTTGGAAGTTAACTTGTTGACTGCATATGTATTCTTGGATTCTAAAGATTAATCGTTTTGACTAATCGACTAATATGCTATACAACTAACAACAACACAACATACCCAGTGAAGGGGTGTCTAACGAGTATTAAACTTAAATTTTCTTCTAATAAAATGTTCCCATGAAAACTTTTTAATACATGTTAGAATGGAGTAGTAAAATTTTTTTCAAGATATTCTTTTTTTTCTAGCAAGGCTCCTCCATAAGCTACTTATTCAACCATCTATTCTGTGAGGTATTAAGTAGTAGAAAAAACTTAGAAGAAATTAAACCACATAATACCTCAAACTTCATTTTCTAGTCACCTAAGTTATTGTACAAAATATTTCAATGGTTACATGAAATCTTATTTTGTTTCTAATTGTAGGTAATTGATTGGATGTCCAAGCTTTATCCAATCAAGATAATTGGACCAACCATACCATCCATGTACCTAGACAAGAGGCTACATGGTGACAAAGAGTATGGCTTCAATATCTTCAAGCCAATGACAAATGAATGCCTAAATTGGTTAAACAATCAACCAATTAGCTCAGTGGTGTATGTATCATTTGGAAGTTTGGCTCAATTAGAAGCTGAGCAAATGGAAGAATTGGCATGGGGTTTGAAGAATAGCAACAAGAACTTCTTGTGGGTAGTTAGGTCCACTGAGGAACCCAAACTTCCCAAGGACTTTATAGAAGAATTAACAAGTGAAAAGGGACTAGTTGTGTCATGGTGTCCGCAATTACAAGTGTTGGAACATAAATCAATAGGTTGTTTTCTGACGCACTGTGGGTGGAACTCGACTCTAGAAGCAATTAGTTTGGGAGTGCCAATGGTAACAATGCCACAATGGGCAGATCAACCAACAAATGCAAAGCTTGTGAAGGATGTTTGGGGAATAGGTGTTAGAGCCAAACAAGATGAAAAAGGGATAGTTAGAAGAGATGCTATTGAAGAATGTATAAAATTAATGATGGAAGAAGAGAAAGGAATATTAATTAGGGAAAATGCAAAGAAATGGAAGGAGTTGGCTAGAAATGTTGTGGATGAAGGAGGAAGTTCAGATAAAAATATTGAAGAATTTGTTTCCAAGTTGGTGACTATTTCCTAGGTAATTAAGAAGTTAGTCAAGAGTCATAAAAAAGGATTGAGAAGTATATTTGTATTTTGCGATTCTTTCTTTTTTCTCTTATTGAGGAGTTGACTCTTCCTATTTTTCTAATTTCAAAGGGTCTGATTGAAGTCTTATAAGCAAGTTGAGTCTTGGGAAGTATAGTGAGACTCAATAAACTGCATAGCCAGCGTAAAAGAGGATTGAACCATAAAATCATCAACGGGTTCATAGGTGATGATTGTCGGTTAGAGAAACTCCCAATAGGATATGATAGTACTCGATATGATTGAATTGACTTGTATATGATTGAACCCTTCCCAAATTATAGTTACTTTATCTTGTGTTGCTTTATTGAGTTCCGACTGTCATTCTAAGTTGAGTTATTGGAATTGAGTATTTTTTGAGTTCGTTATTTATCCTGCCATTTTGTGTATTGTACATTCCATGTATTGATGTTATTTGGCGATGTATCATTTTATGATGCAGATACAAATGTTAGAGATCTAACAAACACATCATTGAGAATCATTCTTCTATCAACTCTTGGTGAGTCCTCCCTACCCTCGGAGGATACCATTTATGTGTTCTCTCTTTGGAGTTTGGTATTTTCTATTTTTTTTGAGGTAGCCATGAACCTATCATTGGCACCATCTAGTAGAATAGGATAGAGATTTTATAGACTGAATAGCGAAGAATTTGGAGCTGATGTTTCTATTTCCTTAGATTATTTTCTTTCAAATTATTAACCTCTTAGCGAAGAATTTTGAGCTGATGTTTCTATTTCCTTAGATTATTTTCTTTCAAATTATTAACCTCTGAATTGATGTGAATCATTTTGCTTAAAGTTACTCTTCTGACATGGAATGATTGAGATTAGTGATTGAGATAGCCCATATAGAAGTAAATTGTCCTCTTATAATGAGTCTTCCGCGGTTGATTGGACCATGTGATCAGGTCAAATAATTCACTTGGGATCAGTAATAGTTTTTGAGTGTCAGGTACGTCTAGGATACCCTTGCGGGGCGTGACAAACTTGGTATTACAGCATAGAATTCAAGAGTCCTAAGATCATCTATGAAGTCGTGTCTAGTAGAGTCTTGCTTATGAATGTGTTATATATCATACTTATATTTTTGGATCAAACTATTAACAACAAGGATATTTTATATCAAATTATTAACTAAAGATACTTTTATCTAATTTTACATAGATTAAGAGTATTTTTAATCCATTTTGATATATTCAGTTATGTTAGTCCATAATATTTTGTTGGGATCTAATATGAATTTAGGACGCAATCCAACTTTTTTTAAGAATTTAAATTCAGTAATTAAAATTTAAGTGTCTACAAGAAGTCAAGCAAAAGGCATTTTCCAAGAATATAGACTACACATCCATAGATAGCCAATTGATGATACAATAATCACTTTTTAAGAAAAGTCAACTCATGAAGCTGCTCAAACTTTAACAGTTAAAATGTTGATAATATTATGGATATCAATAATTTATCCAATTACAATTTGTAGCAATAATTTTAAAAAGGAGAGAGACAAGCGAGATCAAGAGATATAGAGGAGAGAGGCGTGCAGGCCATTGTTATGCCGAAAAATGACTTTTTTTGAAAAAAGAAAATTCGAAAATCAGTTTAAAACTCAATTAAATTAACTGAAACCAATTTTTGAAATTTTAAAAAAAACAGAGTCGCCACCTAATTTTACGGATAATTAGGAAACCATTAAATATTTAAAAAGACTTAATAGAAAAATCTTTTTAAAATCCAGAGAAAGGGTTCGGGTTCACATTTCCACTTCAAGAAGGTTTTACGCACTCGAAATGGCCGCTAAATGCGGTTATCCGGCGATTAAGTGGTTTGACTAACTTTTGACTTGACAACAATTGACTAATTTTGAATTTGATTGATTTTAAAAGATTTTGACTCAACTTGAAAAGATTTTGACTAGACTAGACTAGACTAAAAAAAAATATTTGACTGAATTTGAAAAATTGACTAAATTTTAAAATTGAACTAACATGATAAAATCACATTTTTTATTTTCCTTTTATTTTATTTGCAAAACTCTTTTCAAGATAAAATTAAATGACATAAATGGTTTTGACTTGTCGGGGAATTTAATTAAATTGAAGCCAAATAGAAAGCAAATGTTAGCATCCAAACAAATACAAATATGTAAACGAAATAAAAATAATAGAAGAGAGTTGAGTGATTTTGGGTCTTTGTCCCATTTAAATTTCTATCGCAACTTTTGCTTTTTCGGGATCGGTATAACAGCTTCTTCCTCCTAGGAATTGGGCTGACTCGAAGTAGAGGAAGTTTGGGCCTCCGTGGCCGAAGGAATGCAGAATAGGGACTCCAAAATGACTCACAGCATTGTTCATGCAAAAACATAAAATTAAGGATTAGGGAGGGACCAAAATAATATTATCACTAGATTAACACCAAAACCAAAATAAGCCATGTAAATCTGAATATGGAATTTAAATTCGACAATACGAACAATTCTATAACTACTAGTCGAATTCACATCCTCAATTTCATATAGATCCCCATAAACAATAAGGCAACTTACCAGGAAGATGGATATGTAAACCAACTCTGATAAATTGTATTTTTGGACAAAGAACCAGTGATACATCAAATAAAAGGTTTTGGACTCACACTTACATATCTTGGAGGTAAAGAGGGAAGGATTGAAAACAGAGATGTTCTCAGTGAATTAAAACAAAAGGGTACTCAATTCGACATGACCTAGAGCATTTGATGTCAGAATATTTTCATGTTTCTAGCAGCACGCAAACATATATGCAGCAGATACAAACATATCTAGATGCTAGAGTGCAATGATCTAATGAACTAAACTTGAGCAAATTTGTGCATATGTTTAAATAACAA
>JAABOM020061079.1:0-11312 GCA_011800125.2 Solanum clarkiae
ATATATGAATGATGCTTGAAGTAAAATCATGCTTACATAGAACATAATACGAGTGTAAGGAGTGACCATTATAGTGCAAGTCAAGGCCTACCACCCCCTTGGATAGGCACATGAGGTACAAACCCCTTTATGAGGTGGATGGAGTACAAACCCCCTAATAAGGTTGATGGAGTACAAACTCCCCACGGGGTTGATGGGTGCAAACCTCCAACAAGGTTACCTGGGTCTACTACCCTCCGAATTAGGAGATCGAGGTACTAACCCCTCAACAAGGTTACCCGGGCCTACAAACCCCTGAGCCAGGCTTGGTCATCCCTAACACTATAAAAATAATATCATATATATAGACTTCATTCATCATCATATTCATACATTTCCTTTCATCATCATTCCGTCATTATTTCACCATCATTTCATCATCATTTCGTTATTATTTCATCTTTATCATATAGTTATTTAACTCATAAAACATGCATCAGACCTTCAATTCCTCAAGAAATCATAACCGGATATTTTATCAAACACTTAGAGGGTGTATAGTGCTAGTTTAAAATCATGCAATTCAAGAGTGAAATCATGCTAGAAAATTCAATGTAAAACCTTCAATAAATACTTGGCAACACCCTCAAGCAATATACATCAAAAACCTTCATCAAATTTTACGATAGACCTTGGTTTCAAGATCAAAACATAGCAAATCAGTCACAATTTCATAAACTCCAACATAGTGTGCAGTGATTTTTATAACAAATATGAACCATGAGTAAATCATCTTTAAATCATAAAGGTTTAAGTAAGTGGAAGCTTGGTATTACGGGTGAAAGGAACCCATGAAATAAACCCACATATCTTAGCTTTAGAGATGAACTTGATGAAGATTGGAGATGGAGACTTGAAGCTTGAGTGCAATCCTTAAGATCCGGAAAGGGTTTTGAGACTTGAATTTAGGACGTGAAATATTAGCTAAGTGTTTGAGTGAATATTGGGGAATGTTTAAAATGATATGAGGGTGAAAAATGGCTAAGTATACATATATTCACGTTTGGGGACACTTAGGCCCAAGACTTAAAATCCTTGGACCATACGAAAAATAACTGGGCAGAATTTACACAGATCCGTGTTTGTTATGGGATGCGGACCTATCACAGAGGCTGAATTTACACATGTCCTTGATGGAGGCGCATCGCGGTACCATCACGGACAGACACTGGATAAGCAAAATTGTGAAAATTGAAATTGCTAATCATCTGCTCTTAAATTGGGGTTAGACCCATTCTCCACTCAAAATGAACTCCTGATCAAGAATACAAAGTCGAATTTTTGATATCGCACAAGGATGTTGATATATATGGAAACTAAGATTTCTGACACTTTCGAGGCACATTTTCGAGCACTTTTTGGGGTCGTTTCACAAAATTCATACTCTTCTCATCTCATTTTAATTGTCATGATTTTCATTTTAGATTTATATTTAAACTATATAAATTTTGAGTAAGATTTTAACATGTATTTTTCTCATCATATTAATATGAAAAAAAATTGTAGTCAATAATATTGTTCTTATCATTTTTTAATATTTAATTTTTTATTTTAAAATATTAAATTAATTATATCTGATTTAGTTTTTAAAATAGCCAAATCAACTTTTGAAAAGTGTAATATGAAAATAAAAATGGGACTAAGCGAATAATAAATATGGAGTCGATTCCATGAATGGTCATTCATATATTAATAATTGTGTATTAAAATATCACTCGATGCAACTATCAATCGTTTTCTCTAATGTACTAAATACCACAAAATCGTCACTTCTTTTCTAATTGTCCTATCATGCTACACTAAAGCTTTTCTTTAATTGTAAATTTATTTTAGCTCATAAAAACTAGCTAATTCATAATTCATTTTGGATAAAATTAATTTAGATCAATTCGAAAGCCAAACTGTAATGACCCTAAAGATCATTTTTTGACTTTTTTTAAAATAAATTATTTTATCCCTCTAGTAACTGCTCTGAGTCATATTTTATTAGTTTTGAAAGTTGATTTTGTAAATCTTATAAAAGGGTTAGATTTTTGCTAAAGAATTGAGTTTTGAAGGTTTAAGTTGCCTAATTTCAAATTATTGAGTCATCTGAAGATTCGAGTGTCGGAACAAATTTTATCAATTCCAGAATGTGAAAATTTGCCTAGGAGAACTGTCGGAATTAGAGTTGGGTTGTAATGTGAATTTTAGGTCCGAAGTTAAAAATTAAGTTAAACTTGACTTAGATTTGACTATGGTCAACAACTTGAGTTCAAGTGCGTGGACTGAAATTATGATGGTTCCACTAGTTTCGAGAGGTGATTTTATCCCTAGAATGAGTTTTGTCATAATTTTTGGGTGTTCCGATAGCGGTTTGGTGTTTCTAGTGCCTAAGTTAGTTTAGTTGCAGCTCATCAGATCTCGGGTCAAGGAGACCTCAAGTTGAATTTTCAATGATTCCCTTCAGTCTAGGATGATTAATTTATTAGGCTGAATATATGATTTGTGTATACGAAGTGTTGAACAAATACCAAGGGCCCATTCAACAATTTTGTGCCTCGTTGAAGTTGCTCATGTCTGGTGTGATAACCTTCTTCTTCGTGTTTGCAATACTATAATCACATTCATGAAGCTCTGTAAGATTATCCTTCGCATTTATGAAGAAGGTTCTGTGACCGCAATGGAATACTTTGGTTGGCTTCATGATTGCAATGGACTGTAGTCGCGATTGTGATAGTCAATTAATGGCTTGAAATAGTGTTTAGATGGAACTTATCCTTTTCCTCCATTTTTGACATTTTCAAGCTTGGGTAGGCGAATTTTCACAGGATTTTTGTGGGGAAACCATTGGGTAAGTCAGTTTCAATCTATATTCTTATGACCCATTGATTAATTAGTGATTTTAACATAAATTTAGTGTTTTTGATTGAAAAAATGGGTGTTTTTATGAACTTAAAATTTTGACAAAAAGGACAATTGTGAACTCATTTTAACTTCATTTTTAAATAGTTTTGGATACTAGTTTCCTAAAACCTTAAGAAATACTTTTGTGTAAGAATTTCTAAATTTCAATCGCTTTTTTAGTATTGAGTTTTTAGATCATTTTACCCCTTTTCCCCGAATTGTATGATTTTAGCGTCATTAGTTTTGAAATATGATTGTAAATCAATTTTTTACTAGATTGTGGTACTTTGGAGTATAATCTAAAAGGGAAAGCTCTCTCTTTAAATCGATCATGACTTTTGGCTAAGGCAAATGCATTTCTAACTTATGATTAAATGTGTTGAATCTTGTATTTTCTAATTGTGTAACTAAGATAAAATGTGAATAGTTCAAAAATGTAATTACGTGAAATGAATTATGGGATGAGATGTGGCATTATCGGTGATGTGTTGATTGACGTATTAATATGAAAATTATGTACGTGTCGTGAGTTTATTATTGACAAATATTGATGTATCTGTTGAGCTATTTTGAGTGGTATTATGTGTTTCATATCTCAGTCACTCATTCTCTATGTATATACTTATTTTCATTATATTATGGAAATGAGATAAGAGAAAAATATTGATATTTGGGATGGAGGTTTCTAGCTGTCATAGTCATTAACAGACGCATGGATATGGCCGAGGTCTTTTCCAACAGGTTATTTTGGCTGAGGTCTCTTCCTGTAGACTATTATGGTCGAGGTCTCTTTGACAAGTTATTATAATCGAGGTCTTTTAAGGCAGGTTATTATGGCCGAGGCCTCTTCCGACAAATACATGGTCTCTATGAGGCCCCCATGGATTCCGGACTAAGTTGATTAGTGGATGTGTATCACAGGATATACATGCATCATAATTGTCTGACATTGCATGGCATCATCCTGCACTCATTCATTGTTTAATTGTAATGAATTCTTAAACTAATCGTTGATATATAAAATCGGGATAGTTATTTCTTGTTGATTGTGACTCCTTGAAATTATGGTATTGTTGTATTATATCAGTGAATATATATATATATATATATGTGTGTGTGTGTGTGTGTGTGTGTGTGTATGTGTGTGTGTGTGTGTATGTACATTGGATCTGCTGGTTCCCCTACGTACAGGGTTGTAGTTTCAAAGGTATGTGATTGTGATAGTAGGAGTACTTGTGTTCTTCATTGCTTTACTTAGGTTTAGAATATATTTATTGGGTATCATGTTGTTGGATACCCATCCTTGCTTCTATATTTATACAGGTATTGAGCATGGTACCTCCTAATCTAGTACCCTTACTGTTCGGTTGAGCTTCTGGACTCTTAAGAGGTAGCAACTTATACTTGGGCAGATTCTCAAGGCTCCTTTACCTCATGTTATGTTTTATTTGAGGACTAATAAAAGTAGTGATTTGTACATGTGATACCAGTCTTGGATTGATTGTTTAGATTTGGACACACTTCTTTAATGCTTGTCTTTTTATATTTATATTGTATTTTTACTTTACTTTCCATATAATTTTGTTATTTTCTATTTAGGCTAAATTACCGCAGTAGGTTAAAGGCAAGTGTCATCACACCCAAATTTGGATTGTGATAATTTGGTATCAGATCCCTAGGTTCATAAATCTCACATGTGTATAAGCCCAGACTAGTAGAGTCTTGATGATCGATGCAAAGATGTTCGTTGCTTATCCTCGAAGACTATCAAGACTATTAGAAAAATTCGTTTTTACTTCTTTCAATTCAATCATGCACAAATTCTTGTACTAATTGTGTGTCACATGTTTTTTAGCAAATGGTGAGGGCTAGAGCATTGATTTTGAAACGACCCCAAAAAGTACCCAAAAATATGCCTTGAAAGTGCCCGAAATCGTAATTTTCATGTATCTAAAGTTCCATTCATTATTTTGAAATTCTAACTTCATATTCTTGTTCAGGGGGCAAATTGAGTGGGAAATGGGTCTAATCTGAATTTTAGAGCAACCGTATCAAAATTCAAAAATCGCAAAAATGCGATTTAGGAGGGCTAACTTTAAAAGAGTATATCTCTTAGCACACAAAGAACTGGGTGACCAATGACCTACCAAATTAAAGCTCTTTGAATTATCGTTCCAACGCACTTGGTCTCACCTCATTGCGAGTTCGGATGAAGAATTTATTCCCATTTTTATAGAACTCGTATGTACAAAAATGCAAATTCTAGTGAGTAATCCACATCGCTTTATTTTGCTCCTGGTTTTTTTTTACTTCGGTCCAAGACTTTCAAGTGATGGGCCTAAGGTTTCCCATACTTGAAAATACCTATACTTAGTTTTATTTCACCCTCATATCATCCTAAACATTCCTTAGTACTCACTCAAAACTTAGACTAGTATTTTTCTCAAGATTCAAGTCCCAAAACCCTCATTTGGATCTAAAGATTTCCTTCAAGCTTCAAGTCTCTACTAAAGCCTTCTTCAAGAAATTCTCCAAAGCTAAGGTATGTGGGTTTCAACCATTGATTGTTTTCACCCATGGTACCTTAACCTCCTTTTTATTCAATTTACATGATTTAAAGTTGATTTTACAAATGGGTGTACTAGTATGACCATGTCTATAAACTATGTTAAAGCTATGTAAAGTTGTGACTCTTTTGCTATGTTTTGAGCTATATATCTTGGATCTACTGTAAGATTTGATGAGGGGTTTTGATGTGTGTGTCTTGAAGGTGTTGCAAGGTATGTATTGATGGTTTTTCAATGAATTTTCTTGCATGATTTCATCTCTAAATTGCATGGTTTTATACTACCATTTCATACCCACCAAGTGTTTGATAAAATGTCTGGTTATGGTTTCTTGAGGAATTGAAGGTCCAAATCATGAGATATGATATGATTGATGTTATGATGATGAAATGAGCTTATGTATATGGTCTATTATATATAAAGTATTGCATTAGACCATGCCTGATCCAAGGGGACTAAGAGCCCGGTTAACCTAGATGGGGGTTTGTACTCATCAACCTAGTGAGGGGTTTTAGCCTCACCACCAGGGTTTAGGGATGGCATCATCATCAACCTAGATGGGGGTTTGTACTCATCAACCTAGTGAGCGGTTTGTACCTCACCACCAGGGTAAGGGGATGGCATCATCATCAACCTAGATGGGGATTTGTACCTCACCACCTAAGTGATGGGATGGTATCATCACCAACCTACCAAGGGGTTGTACTTTGGAAATCTAGCTTGGTCTCTTCTACATATATGATATCCTATATGACCGTGAGTTACTTAAGTATGCTTTACTTATGCATTGATCATACATGCCATATTGTTATATTATGCCTATGGCCTATTGTTATGCATTTTGATTATAATGCCTTTCTCTTGTTGCATTGCATCTTACATACTTAGTACATTCAAATGTACTAACACATACTCTTGCCTACACGATATCACCATGTAGGAACTGGAGCCCAAGTCGATCATCCTCTTCTGCGTGGCTAGTCGGTATCATTCAAGCTAGTTGGTGAGTCCTCCATTCTAGGGACGTTGGTCTATGTTTCCCTTATTATGTATTGAGACACTCTTCTTTATTTCTTATGTCGACTATGGGGGTGAGCCTGGTTGCTTTGTATTGGCCCCCGCTCTTATCTATATAGTAGAGATGTTTGTTGGACATGTTATATATCTATATGAGCCTTGAACCTTTTGTCTCTTGGCTATGATGTTATGCAAGATTTCCCCTTAGTACCTTTTCCCCTATTTCTACACTTTTATGTCATTTAAATGCTTCCGCGACCAATAATGTGTAATGATAAGTTAAGAGGTTTGTTTGGGGATCCCAGGTTCCCCATTCTCCGTGTCACATCTAGGCCCTATTTGGGGTCGTGACAGGTTTCTGGTAGAGGAAGGGAGGCAGCTCTTGAGATTGTTACTGATACCCTAGCTTGAGGTAGAAGTAGAGGCAAATCTAGAGGATGGGCCGAGGCCGAGGGGCAGTAGTAGACTGAGATTATAAGAGGGGTATCTTTCCCAAGCCTAAGCCTGAGGTTGGACGAGACCAGATTCTTCTTGAGTATGCAGCCATGCCATTAGTACAAGAAACACTATTGAAATTGTTGGACGTTCTTGAGAGTATGGCATAGACTGCTAGTGCGATATGCATTACAAACTAGAGTGAGAGTTTAGGTTCCAACCAACATCAGGCTCTTGGTGTGCAGGGTCAGGTTGGGCAGCCACTTGTAGCTCATATTTTTGAGACAGATCCAACATCGGTCGTTGAGGGTTAGGGTACACCTATAGCTTTATTGATTGATGATTAGCAATGCTGTTATGAGATCTTTACGAAGACAGATCGACCACAGTTTCACAGTGGAAAGACCGAGGATGCCTATAAGTGTTTGACCACATGTAGGGAGTTGTTAGAGAATTTTGGTTTAGCTGAGTCCTATGGTGTTCATTATGTCACTTTTTAGCTTCGTGGGCCATCGAGGGAGTGGTCGAGGATATATTCAGGATCCCTACCAGCTATATCTCCTCCAGTAACTTGGGAAACATTCTCCAATGCTTTCTTTGACCATATTGTTTCTTAAAGTGTGAGTGAGGAGAGTCATTTGAAATTCGAGATCTTGAGACAGGGCAAGATATCAGTCACCGAGTATGAGTTTCATTTTTTCCAGCCAGCCAGACATGCTACAACTATCATCTATGATGAGATAGAGAGGGTTCATAGATTCGTGAGAGGGATGACTAATTTTATGAAATAGGCAGTGTTTTAGATGTCTAGAGAGGGATCTTCCTTCCAATCTGTGGAGGGTGTCGCAAAGGAGGCAAAATTGATGGAGAGAAAAGAGTTTGTCGACCCTAAGATAGCCCATACATTCCTTTCAGTCCATGGTGGTGCCGCATTTGGAGGTTGAGGTTTTCTTAATAGGAGTGGTTTTTTTTAGTGTGGAGGAGTTCACATATCCTTTCTAGTTTCAGAGGGTAGTCCAGGTTAATCCAGAGTTTAGAGGTCTGTGGGCCGGGGTGGCTATATTCCATATGGTTCTTCACTAAAGTAGCCCACTTCGAGATCTGGTTTTGGGTGTGGAGACCCTGGTCATATGCTTCGTCAGTGCCCATTCCAAGTTTATTCAACTCAACACCATACTTATTCAGCTGCCACAATCAGAGATTCAACACCTCCAGCTAGAGTCCAGTACTGTAGGCCACGGGTCGTGGAAGAGTTCAACCCGATACACTACAGGAAATTTGATCTTTAATGATGGGACATTTGGTTGTTAAAAGTCCAAATTTGATTGCTGAAGGTCATATACGACAGGAACAAATTCATTTGTCACCCGTCGTTAGAGGCTCCGACATTGAAAGTTTAACTGCCACGCCCCAAGTCCCATAAGGGCGGACTGGCACCCGTTTCCAATAAGGCCCGGGAGAACCAATATATATCTATGTACTTTCTATACATTTTGTAAGGAGTTTATACCTTCAACGTGCCTTTAAGAAAGTAAACAGTAATAACAAGCCAAAAGAAAATGCATATGGTTAGGCCGTTGGGGCCACGATGTTTAGGGTATGAGACATGACCACACATTAATTTACATAATATAAAAAGCCTCTAGACAAGGAAAAGTATCTGATAAGGGTCAGGACAGGCCCCGCCTCGACTAACTGTACAATACAAACATATAAGATCTAGACACAAACAAATCCCCGAAGCAACCAGGAGCTTGGTATCAGCAACTGGATATCTTGTACTCCTACCGGGGAGATCTACTAGCACCTGTACCTACAGCGTGAAATGCAGGTTCCCCGTAAGGGATGTCAGTATGAGATAATGTACTAAATATGTAAGGCAGGAAATACAGTATATGAAGTAACAACTCAAATGAAACTATGCACTGGTGTAGGATAAGAGACCACCTTTGGTTATACTTTGGGATCGTGTACTTTATGTTCTTTATATTACTTTATCTTTACTGTATAATTTGTGCACAACATGCAATACAAATGACTAGCTGATCAGTGGTAAATCTAAACCGGGATCATCCCTAGCTAGGTTCTTCTTTAACCCCTTGGACTACCAGCCGTGATAGGATCGTTCCTGACTAGGTGATTCTTCCACCCCTTGGGCTACCACCCATCAATAAACAATATACTTTATCTTTCAATTACCTTTGAGATGATTCTTTTGGTATTCATAATGTTAGAGCTGTAGGACTGTAGGTGTAGCATGTGACATGTAGATAATCATACAAAACAATATGACAATGAAAAAAGTACGTTACACAAATAATGAAATGCATATGAGATGAAACTACTCGTGAATTTTATTTAACAACAAGAACTCATGTAACTTGGTATCCACGTGTGTATGCTGATTTGAAGGTGACAATGTATGGGGGTATATGAACATGTGAAAGAGTGGAGACACAATTAGTAGTTGTGTCGGAGTCGGTAAGTGCCTTTATCTGCCAAGGAAGAATCTAGATTTCATGCCAAGTAATACGAAATCAAGAAGCCTTACATACCTTGTTGTATGACCTCGTTACTACCTCGAGATAACCTTCCCTTACTCCAAATATTTATATATAATATAGTAGGTGATAAAACTAGCATTAGCATCCAATAGATACATCTTGGCAGCCCAATCACATAAAGAAACAACACACGGGCAACAAGCTAGTATTTATAAACTTGAGCGTATCCTTTCAACCTTTCCGCCCTAATCGTATTTTCTAATATACATTCACATGTACACATCATGTGCAGCCTGTTTTAGTGCCATTAAAGTCTTACAAAAGCCCATAAAGCACAACACATAATAATTTTACACAACCTACAAATGGACAACATAACGTTACGTCCCTTTGCCCCATTTTGACGTCGACAATTCCAAACCCGTTCCAACTTTAACCAAACTGTTCTCAATACATCTACACATAAAAACAACCTTGAACCAGTATCAAAACAGTAACAAATCAGTCATTAGGGACGTGAGGCAATAGCCTTCCATCCAACAACCCACAAATTCATACTAAGAATACATTGCGATATCATATAGGGACTCACTTTTATGGACTGTAAAAGTGGTGAAGCAACCTGGTTACGTTACTATAAAACCAATATTTGTTAAATAAATAAGTATTACTTCATAATATAGCCACTCAAGAAGAGAAAAACCTCTTAATTAACAAGAAAAATGTACAACAATCCTTAGGATACATGTTGTCCAGAATTTCCAGCACATGTATAATTAGATTGTTTCTTTGATTTTGATAAACAAACCATACTAGGTGCATAAGTAGATTTAATTATCTTTAAAATTAAGGTTTGGAGTTTCATTAAGAATCCTTGTAAGGTTGTAAGGCCTGTTTTCCACACATTCAAAGAGATCGAAGAATAACCAAAAAAGTAGATTTTTTTTGTCCAAGTTGAAATGACTTTAGTGTACTATCTTTATCCCCTTTTTAAAAGCTTTCTCGGCCGGCTTACTTTTTGTTTCTTAGAATTAATATATAAAGTTGGATATGTAGCTCCTTGATCCTTTCACTTGGGCCTTAAGGGTCTCTAAATTGATCGGCCTTTGCTGCTCATTTTTTAGCTTTCTTCTTAATTAGTTTGAGCCTAAATTATCCAAGAAATTGTGATGTCTTTGGCCCCTTTTAATATCCTTATTGGGCTAAAAATATAGTCCATTAATGATGCTAAAACATGGGCTAAAGTTACACCCTTAATACATACTTTATTCATAACTGAACTTGGACAACTTCGACGTCGAGCCTCATCTCCGTTTAGTAAATTTAAGCTAAGCAAGTAGGTGACTTACCTGTTAGATTCTTAAGTCCTACAAGCACCTCAATCCTCTCACTTTTTTTAGGGATATGATCTCCTCAATTCGACACGAAACATGTATGCACTCGACCCTCTTAAGCGTTATACGCACATATAGCCCATTAACACGAGATTCAAGCACTTTTAAAATTGGCACTAATTTGACCAAACCATATCATGTTTCATTTATATAGTACTAGTATTGTAAGATATGGGGTATTACATCCTCCCCCCCTAGGAACATTCGTCTTAGAATGTTAGCACAATTGCATAGCTTAACCAAGTTCCACTCAATCAACGTTCAAACACATGTACCTATTAAGGCCCCAATTCTGCCTGTTGTCTTTCCTCTTTAGCTTCAAATAGGTAGGGGTATTTTAATTTTATCGCATCCTTGGCCTCCCATGTTACTTATTCGGCTTGCTGGTTTCTCCAAAAATTTTTTTACTGAAGCTATTTCTTTATTCCTTAGCTTCTTAACCTGATGATCTAGAATAGCAACATGTACCT
>JAABOM020061080.1:0-11312 GCA_011800125.2 Solanum clarkiae
CTTCTTGAAATGAAAATGTGAACCCGAACTCGTTTCTTTGGAATTTTAAAAGATTTCTCTGTTAGTCTTTTAAAATACTTTAATGGTTTCCTAATTATCCGTAAAATTAGGTGGCGATTCTGTGTCCTCTCGAATTTCGAGAATTAATTTTGCTCAAATTGATTGAGTTTAGATTTATGCTCGATTTTTGAACAATTTTCAAATTCAATTTTTTTTAAGTCGGTCTTTTTTCGACGTAACAGTTTCTTTAAGTTGTTCGGTAAAAAATCCGCCAAATAAATTGGAATACAGGAGGCATAATGTATTTCTGGGATTTGAATCTCTTAATTTTATTTTCCTAGTGACATAAGAAACCTTGATATATAGCTAATCAGTATGTATTTTTTTCAATCAAAAAGTCCTCAATTTTAATTATTAACTATAATTATGACAACAATTACGAGTATAAGAATTTCTATGGCTTAACTTTCAATTCACCTTTGACCATCAAATAAAATGTGAAAAATCCGTCTTCCTCTCTTTGAATGAGGGACGCTTCTAGTTCTGTCGGTACTTAAAAAAGAATTTTGTACAATCAATTGGCAAGAGGTCATCGATCACCTAAATCCCTTAAACAATCTCAATTACCTCCTCTTATGGTAGAAGAGCAAATAATGGCTATTTATACGGGACCAATGATTTTCTTGATTCATTAGAAGTTGGATAAGAAAATTTCTTGTTGAGCTATGTACTTGCTGGCATGCTGCATCACTGTAGGCGCATACCAAGGTGCTCCCTCCGTCCTATTTTATGTGACACAAGATGACTTGCCAATTTGGTACAATGTTTAAGGAAAAAAAAGACTTTTGAAACTTGTGGTCTAAAATCATACATAGATATTTGTGTGGTTGAAAAGGATAAAAGGGGAATTGTAAAGTTAAATTGTTTCTAATTCTAGTAAGGTGACATTCTTTTTGGAACAGAGTAAAAAGGAAAGGGTGCCACATAAAATGGGATGGAGAGAGTGTTATTTAAGGAATCGATAAGAAATGCACTTTTGTGAAATACTCGAAAGAGAAAGCAATGTACACGAGCATCCAAGAGTGTGGCCTATTGGTTAATGAAGTAGGTTGTGAAACCATGAAATCTTAGGCTTGGAGACGAAAACACTAGGTGATTTCCTGTCATTTGCCCTAGCTTTGGTGGACAAAGTTACTTGGTACCTATTGCTGGTGGGAGATGGCAGGTAATAGGTATTACGTGAAATTAGTTGAGGCGCATGCAAGTTGGCCCCACACCACAGTTATTAAAAAATACATATTAGGAAATCTTTTTTTCTAATAAGAGAATTAATATCATACAATCTCAAAAATAGAAGAGAATGAATTTCGTAGAAGGTATGCAAAAGCAAAAGACGTTCGCTCTAATACAAAAGGCTAATCTAAAGTTAGGGAGCTAATAAAGTCTAAAAAAGCCTCATGGAATTGGCAGGGAGAAATTGCTCCAGCTGCAGAGACTTGCAAAGACTCTAGCCTTAAGAATGTAGCTAGGGGTAAAGGAGATGCCTCAAAGTGTCTATTGTCTTTTTCTGTCTGTACTCACCAAATATTGCTAGCAGGGATCATCTTCCTTACTTTCCTAAGGGGTTTCAACCTTCCATGACCTCCAACTAACCAGGGGATCCTTAATGTTTTCTGGCATAATCCATTTTAGACCAAAAGCTTAGACAAATATGTTCCACATGCCTGTGACTTCTGTACAATGAAGAAAAAGATGTCTGTTTGTCTCTAGGGCCTGATGGCACATGTATTGACAATGTGGATCTTTTCCCTGATGAGGTTGTCTTGGGTGAAGGAGGTTTCATAAAGGGCTAGCGAGCTAAAACAAATTACCTTAGGGGGTAACTTGGTTTTCCAGATCATCTTCCAAGGCCAATTAACATACATTTCACAGGCATATGGTACATGCTTTATTTTGGTAACTCTCTCATCTAGACTAACATAGGAGGCTCTGAATAGAGTCAATCTGCATGTTTAGATTATAACCAAACACATTGACCTTTTCATTAGTAATCAATTAAAAAAATACATCTAATTTAGTTGCTGAGTGAAGGATGGTATATAGGAAGCTGGTGTCTCTTGTGAGTGGTAGAGCTTTTCATCTTTGTCTCAAAATTCCAAATTATGGAAAGAAAGAAATATAGATTCCCTATCTCATGTTCAGAAACAACGGTGAAGCAGATTGAAGATGCTTTTAAGGAATTCACCACAAGAGAGGACATCGCGATAGTGTTAATCAGCCAATATGTAAGTTTTCTACTACTCATTTGTTGTTTAGTTTATCAATATGTACATGTCTATATTATGTAGTCAAGAATATTATCTGTATTTGGTGGTTGCTTTACATGTAGCTCTGCTCAAATGCCACAATAAAATTTGTTTTGTTTCAGCTGCTAATTGTGTCGCATATAGCGTTTAATTGTTTATTGATCAAAATCTTTCATTGTTTGAATTTTGGAACTAACTATTATCTGGCCAAACTTCAGTTGCTCTCAAGCCATCAGAAACCTGCTAGAGGTTTTTTTAAAAAGGTAATGTGATCTGTTTTTCCTGCTGGAAGTTAAGATCACAGTGATACTGCATCGATCTGCTTGCATTTCCTCTTCCAAAAACCAAACTCTATAGGACTTGTAAACCAAAAATAGATAATAATTGACTATAGCCATATAAAACCTCTTGTGAAAACTCAAATCCCTTTTTTTAGAAAACCGAGAAATCCGTCTGTGACTCGCCCTTTGGACCAAACACAGCCTTCTAAACTTGGTGGATAATGGGCCTGCCCCTCTACTCTTCTCCATTTAAATACCAGGCTTCACTTTGTATGATGTGGGGCCTGACCTTCTAACCTCAGCCACAAATATTCCACCCTTTGCCACTCGAGCTAGGCCCTGGAGGCCAAATACTCAAATGTCTATCACCCTTAAAGGCTGGAGGGCATCAAAGAGGTACTCGTAAGGGTCATTTTCTTCGTTTGGTTGTGTGATCTCCATGTCAGTTTTTTAGCCAGTCTGAAATTCGTCAAAATGAGGAGATAAATGTCCATGTATTTTTTTCCAAACAAGATAAAGAAATGATTAGTGATTTAACAAAATTAAGAAAACCTCTTAAGTCACTCAAATCAGAGTTTGAAGCTATATCCAGTTAAGTACTCAAGCCTGCCTCTTTTTGAAATTGTCATTTGCAGACATGGAACAAACTGAGGCTGTGGAATGGAAGTACTCTTTTGGTAGGTTTAGTATATAAAGTGGACTTAGCTGAGGCCATTTTAGTAACTACATGAGCTTAGCACTTACATTTCTTATCTGTTCGTAGAAGTATTATTGTTTTTAGATACAATAAAGATTGTGGCTTGCGGTCAAAATGCATCTTTTTTACTTGTACGCCTGTTCAATTTCAATCTACTATGTAAATCCAACTAACATTGTGTAATATGGTGGAGTAGTTTTGCTATCTACCACAAGATCTTAAAATTATTAGGCTGCAGTTTTATGGTGGGGGGAACTAGTAGTCTTCATTTTTTAAAGTTGAAGACTCACAGGAAATAAGGGTCTAAAGTAGAGTTAATCTGCATTTTGCTGAATCTATTCCTCCTGGTTTTATCCTTTTTCAGGTGGTGAACATGGTAAGATTTTTGGTTGATAGTTACAATAAACCAATTCCCCACTTGTGGGATTCCACTGGGTATGTTGTTGTTGTAGTTACAAAAACCAATTCCAGCCATTTTAGAGCTAGATTCTTTCAAAGGACCATCTGTATGATCCTGCCCATGATTCTGTTGTATCACGAGTGAAGTATCTCTTCTCTACTGAATCCGTGGCCTCCAATAGGTGTTAATGTTGGTGTAATGTTTCTATATGCCCCAACCATTTCATAATATCTTGATGTTGTATCATGTCATTTTGTAATCTGTTTTAGATATTTAAGCGATTTGTGGTGTTCTCATCTGGTGGTTCAAGAAGTATAAGTTAAAAGTGTGACTGTAAGTGAACAACTTGTTGCAAATAAGTCGGTTGCTCTCTTCTATGGGAGGTTCAGTTGATATTATGGATGATTATTCTTTGAAGAGATCGACTGCATCAATTTTCTGCTCTTTGATCTCATTATGCTTATGGAAAATTTACTCTTCTGAAAGTGACCATTTATTACTTCAATGACAAACGTTTTCTTTTGCCTTCCACCCCCAAAAGCGAAGGGGTGGAAAATTTACTCATTCTGGCTCTTGAACTAGCAAATTGGCCCTTCTGTTAACCGCCAAATCCGAGTGTAAACAAGATATACCTAAAGTTTTTGGGACATAAATGGTTTTGTGGATCAATATTTTTTTTCAACTAAAATGAAACCCACCTCAACACGGGCATAATTAAGAACTCAAAAATCACAGATGATACTGATATCACAATTTAACGATGATGACATCAAACATGATACGCATAAGTTAAATCTATACATGAATTCCATTCTTTTAACTCACTTACAAATCGAAGAAAAGAAAAAAGCTGTCTAAAAAATGGAAGAAAAATTGAGGTATATTGGATCCTCAACCAAATCTCTCCATTTCTTTTCTTCTTCCAAAAGAGCCAAAAAAATGCACTAAATCAAAAGATTACCATCATGATCCCAAATGTTTTCAGTAATTAACTGATCATCTCCAGTGAAATCACTAAGACACAGATTGTCCAATTCAAAATCATCTAAACTCAAAATATCCATCGTTGGACTATTGCTAGAATTCGTCGTTGAAGTTGAACCAAATGTTTTATAATTTTCATCAGCTGATGATCCTAACATACCTCCCTTTTGTTCTTTCTTCTTTTCACCTTTAGGATTGCAGTAACAATCATAACCAAATGAAGACACATGAGTCACTGAATTGTCTGCTTCATAATCGTCATTCTCATCTAGACCAAAATTTAAATTAATCGGACCTTTATGAGCTCCCAAGAACGTGTTAGCAGTGTGACATCCTGTAAATTGTTGCACTAGAGCTCGAAAATTCGAAGCATCTGCATTGAGGTGAGTAGTTGGAGTTTTCTTTGATGCTCTTGATCTTCTTCGAATTGGTGCTTTCTTTATGGTACTGTTTTTAGGACTTAACTCATGACTACACAAAGAGTTTGTACTAGGGCTTAATAAGGAGGTTGTTGTAGTGTCACAGTTTAAGGTTGATCTTGTCATTTCAGGGACAGAAAGATCATTGGAGCTTTGCATGTTTTGTGACCATTCAAGTTGCTTGAAGAAATGAAAGAACAACCTAGGAAAGAATGTATATATAGTGGATGATGATTAAAGTTGGATAGTTGACTATTCATTTGGTTTTCTTGGGCTTGGTGTAGGATTTTTTTTTGTCAAGGAAGACCAAGATATAGGTGGAGGGGTGTTTCTAGGAAAGAACATGGTTAGATTGTGATATATGTGAATGCGTCATTCATCTACTTTTCTTATTAATATTATTTTATTGCACTATGTAATAAGCTAAGAGAGAATGATAGTAATGTCAAACTATAAATGAAATTCTAATCTGTGTATATTTTACTTTTCTCAGACCCTACCTGTGAGATTTTACTGAGTATATTGTTGTTGTGTGTGTCTATTTTGGTGAGTGTTGATGGGTGGAGTAATATCATTTGTAAATGATGTTTTTGAGAGTGGAGAGAATCAATTGTTACGATGATGTAGGATTTATTTAAAGGGTTGACAGATTATAGATAATTTTTTTTCTTTTTTTTAACTATATGTAAATCTAGATCACTTTGCTTAGCTAAGAGCAAATCTAACCATTTTTACTTTGTCCATCTAGCCCAAACCTTCCGCCATTAGTGATTTAAATGAGTGAACTCATTTTGACCCTAATTATTAACGAAGGATAAATCCAAATTATTTTTTAAAGTTTAAGAGTAATGTATCATACATAATATAGAGTTATATTTTTTCATTCGTGGGATTTGACTGAATATATTATTGTTGCTGTCATTATTGAATTATATTATAAAATATTTACAAAACATATGTATGTCTTTCATTTAATTTTTAAAAATAATAAAATAGTTAAATAGATTACTTTTGTTTCTTTGTTAGGTTGTAGCGTCTTCTAAAGTAGAGTATCATCACCTAAGTTAACTAATTAGCCTATCCTTAATCATCTCCGCGTTGTAATGGAAGGCGCATGTGCTGCTCGAAGATTGCGATTGATTTATTAATCATTTGTCTTAAAATAAATTTTTCTATTTAGTGAAAATGATTAACAAGTGATTCTATTTGATTTTATTATCTAATGGTTGACCATCAACATTGACACGCAACCTAGTTTATTATATGCCTATATCAGGTCGTGTTCACACTTTGTGCATTCTATGTTTGACAAAAAATAATTTACTTATTAGCCACAATATTTACTTGCCTTACAAAAATAGAGAGATTATTTATGATATATTTTAGACAAGTTATAAAGCATGTAAGACTAACGCAGAAATCATATTATAAACAATAAAGAAGACATCAAAAATTAGCAACAACTTCTCCTTGGATATGCCACGGCAGTTTCATGCATTACCAAGGTAAATAAAACAAGCTAAGGAGTTGATTACTGATGCAACATGATCCCATCACAACTTGAAGTGATATGAGTCTCCTTACACTATTCTCACTGGAATCTTTGCTTCATAGTATACATCTTTAACCTCTAAATATATTTCTAGAACTCCGTATGAATTTTGTCATAAGCTTTTTATAGGCAAATGAACACGATATGTAAATCTCTTTTCTTCTCTTATTTTGCTTAATCAATCTCCTTACGTGTTGTACGACTTATGTAGTCAAAACTAGACATGGATCCAAATTAGTGCTCAATGATAGTAAAACATATTTTGATTCTCATTTTCACTATTCTCTCCCAAACTTTATAGCGTGGCTCAGCAATTCAATATCCCTATATAATTATTGCTATTATGAATATTATCCTTATAACAAGGTCATTGTAATCCACCTCCCTATTTAGGCTCTTTCACAATTCCACTAGGATCTTTTCTAGCCGATCACCCTCCCTTATCTTATGAATAACTTTTTTAAGCCTCCTCAAACAATATGTCCATACAAAACTCAAAATCTCAAGATACTTCAAAATAATACATGCAAGTCATTTATTTATATTACACTTTTATCAATTTAATTTGTAGCTCTTAATAAATTAATTTGATGTAATTACATGATTGGAATAAGTATTTTAAATACAAACCATTGTATTAGAGCCAAAAAAAAAACACTGGTCGAAAATTACATGATATCATATCTTTTTTGAAATACTAAACTTGAAACACACAAGCAGTACAACATACAAATTGAAGTATTCTTTTTATATACTTATTAAATTTAATAAAAAGGGATCTTAGACGCAAACACATCTCGAGACTTAGGGTAGTACGTGTAATTAACTATATTAATTTCATATTTGTGCTTATCGATACATACTACAATGAAAACAAAATTTTAGAAAGAATTGTACAACAAGCTTTCTAATCAATTATTTCTGTCTTGTTTCAACGTCATCTTTTTACGTTTAAAAATTATCCAAGATTCTTTTGAAGTACGGCTAAGGAACATTGGACGGAGATAATCACCCTATAAAATGTAAATTGTGTAGGATTTAGTTGTATACACTAAAAATAGAATTTTTACATGATTAATATAGTATATTGACCAATCACAAGTTCACTGTCATTTTAGTTACTTTCACATTAAAATATTGACAAATTAACTAAATCGTAGTCTGCCTAAAATATACGATATATGCATGATTAGGATATATATATATATATATATATATTAACTAGTGTCTACAAATATTTTTATGTAACTTATCTATTAGTATTTATGATGAAAATTTACTTGTAATTATCTCACTGATGATCTGATTTTGTCAATTATCTTTTACACGATCGGTGCTTATACATATATCATAGCCTTATTTTCCTCCTATTCCAGGAAAATCAATATTGTTTCCACTTACTTTCCGGTGTTAATTAAACCCTTAGACCTATTGATCAATGATAAAGGTGTATGTTCAGCGACTTGAACAAGCCTCACTTATCTGAACAGCCTACCAAAAGAATAAAACAGCCCAACTATAATGTTCTTTCCTTTGTATGTCTATGAAGAGTAATTCTAAGTTTTGAAAACTCTCTCCCTCTATTTCTTCATACACAATATATCACACGTTAAACGAATTTTGTTTAATCCATATAATTTTCTTTTTCTTTAAACACTTATCATGCCTAAAACGATTTAGGAACCTGGCCTAAACCTTAATTAAACTATGATATCCATGTTTAAAGTGAATGCATTCAAAAGTCTATGCCAAACAAGAAAGAAAAAGATACAATATAATATTGATGATTATAAATAATCATTTGTGTATACAGTACGAGATGTATACAAATATGTCTACTTAATATCACACACCTAGCTACTTCAAAAAACTAGACGATTCATAGAATTTAATTTAAAAGTGAGAATATAACGTCCCAATAAACGTGTATAGAATTGTTAGATTAGACTTTGAACTTTGGATATACCATTTAAAACTGAAGGTATCATCGATCTCCAGCTCATAGCTAACCATTATAATAATTTGTCATCCTGACGAGTTATTCGTACCTGGCTACAATCTATACCCTTAGAATTTTCAAATAAAAGAAGAAGTCATATTCATGTCAAAGGTCTTGTTTATTATATCATCTGAGTCCTCATATACAGATGTGTTATTGGGTCAACAGAGACCCAATAATAACTATACACACCCCTTCCCATCTTAAAGGGTCTCTGAATTATAATACACTGTTCATAGAGTGTATTTTATATATATCTTTGAATGATTTTCCTCTTCAATATAGAGACTATGGTGGTAGACTTTGACCAAATTCTCTGAAACTCAAGAGGATTTGTACACTTATATTAATTTATAAACAAAAAAACTAGAGAGTAGTACTACTTCCATTTTAAAATAAATGAAATTTTGGAGTGTGATGTATATTTCTTTAAAAAGTTAGTTTGATGACATTTTAATATATCCCAAGCTATGTCTTATAAGACATAACATTTATTTCATACACTCGTACTGCATTACTTAATTCCTACTCAAATTATATCACGAAAAGGCAAAATTTAATTTCTAAATGCATAAATTATGCGGTAAAAGACGTAATTTTATTCTTACAACTTATGTCATTAGGGACAAAAATTCAATTTCAAAACGTACAAGTTATATAGTAAATGACATAACATAATGCCTATTATAAAACATGTGATGGATATACGAGACAGAAGTTCTTTGAGGCAAATAAAATCATAAAAATACTAAACAACTTATGTTGCATATATAACATAATTTCTATAAAATTTATGTTTAATGAGATTAAAATTCTTTAAATTTAGGCCGAACGAATTAAATTATAGAATTTCCATTAAATAAATAACACGGATAGAAATTAAAAACCATCTCTAAGATGAGAGTAAAACTTCACAAATATAAATATGACAAGTAAAATAGGTCCAGAATTAGTTGTGTGATTATTAGAAGGAAAACATTGGATTATCTTTTAATGAGGGGAAAATGTGATAGAATTTCCTTTACATTCTTCTGTTTGCGTAGAGAGATAGAAGACAAAACAGAAAAATCAATTACATGCCTATTTCATTTTCTTGAAAAACACGCAAAGGAAAAACTCCTTTTCCATGTTTTTCTTAGTTTGCACACCAAACATAACCCAACCTTTTAATACTAACTTGATTAAAGAATAAAAGTTGAAATAGCTTATTTTTTAAAATATATTTTTCTTCATCAGTTGATGATCACACAATAATATTACAGAATTGGTAAAGAACATTTTTTTCCCATTTTGTCAAAGTAACATAGTTCTTTTTACATAGAAGTTGAACATGTGGTTTTTTTCAAACCAGTAGTTGCAAAAAATAATTCATGTTTCATATAGAAATTAATTTCTTCCTGTTCACACAACTTTCATAGTTTCATTCAGTTTCTTTTATATATAAGATATCTTTATAATTCCTTGAAAGTACCAAATTTTTAAATAACGAAATAAATTTTATATAAATACCTTGTTGTATTTCACTTTTTGCTTGTCTTTTTTTGGTCCAAAGATAAATTTTTAATGAAAGATAGTTGTATCGGTCAATTTTTGCAATAACAAATCAGGCCACGATGGGAATAGCAACATTTTGTATTGGGTAATTCGATAATTTTGGGTCGTTTGAACAAGTAAAGATGATCATTTGAATAAGCATACATACAAAGGTCAAACCCTTTGAGTTGCAAAACTTACCATTTAAGTTATTAAATATATTATTTTTTTGGTTTTAATTTATGTGGCATATTTTAAATTTTGAGAATCAAACAATTTAATATTAAACTTAAATTTTGATATTGAAATTAAACTTATTTTTGAATCTCAAAATTTAAAATATGTCACATGGACGAAATGTACAATAATTGAGGGAAGTTATTAAAAAAGTAACCAAAAAAGGGAGAGAAAAGGCAAAGAGCTATTGTCAAATGGTTTAATAGATATTGTCACTAATAAAAGGTGGAAAGTCATTTTCAGATTATATTTTATTTCTCCCACAAAATATAAAAGAAATTAATTTTTGCTAACCTCAATGAGATGTACAAAGTTTGGTGAAATTGAGACCAGCAAAACGTTCCAAAATTGACATGTGGCTCAAGTTACATGTGAACTAAGATTATATTAATCACAATATTTATCTAATTTAATTATCAATTCATTATCCAATTTGACAGTGTCCAAAACATATACTTAATAACTTAATTTAAACTATATACAGAAGTATTTAATGGCTAAATCGTGCATCTTAATATCAAGAGGTTGAAAGAGGATTTAAAGGTTAATTACCTTGCTCTTATGAATAATTACCGATTACTCCATGGTTAATGGGAATCATAGGTTCTAATATTACTTCAGTTCCTTCCACATATTGTAACTTATATTACAACAAAACACACTAATAAGATCAAATGCGTCCATAATCACAATTGTATATTTTGTTACATATATATTTATACCTTTCCGGTACTCACCCCCTACTTTTCTACATCTACTCGTGATGCAGGTCCAGGTACGAGCCGTTCCGTTGATCTAGAGGCTTCGTAGATGCTTCAGAAGACTTTGCCACTGAAGCAGAAAAAGAAGCTCCAACTGCTCCAGAAGTCTAGGTGGACCCTTCTGCACCAACCCTATTAGGACA
>JAABOM020061081.1:0-11312 GCA_011800125.2 Solanum clarkiae
TCATAATAATTCCAGTCGCAACCGAAACAACATAGACAAAAGATTTCAATGTAACGGTAGAAATTATCTCGCAATCAATACGCAAAATAGAATAAAAAATAAATTAGGGTATTACCTTTTTTAAAGCAGGAACTGGGATGACGACGAGCTTAAGGAAAGTTGTTGACACCACTTGGAATCAAATTTTTTTGTTTGCGACAACTCGAGATTAGGAATTTTCAAGCCTCAAGGCCCTTGAACTAGACCAATTTTCTGAAAAAAAAAACCTTGTGAAAATGGTATGAATCCCCCTAATCCTTTTCAGAAAATCGACAGTCGCCCAAGTTTATACTAGGGCTTTTTGAACTATTGACGGCTGTTTGGATTTCGATGGCTGCTAACTTTGACAGGGTTCTTAGATTTCGATCGCCGCCCATTTTTCTTTTCTTGACTGCTGTTGCTCCTCGAAAGATAAGATCAAGAGGGATTAAATAGGGGCGATTAGGGTCTCAAACGGATCAATTTTGAATTTGAAGGAGAGAAGAAAAAGAGGAGTACGCGTAAGGGGACAAACGATCATGGGGAAATGGGAGTTGTCGGGGAACGTTGGGGATGAAAGGGATTTGGTCGCTGGTTTTATAGTTTTTGAGGGAGAATGGAAAGGGGAAAGGGGAATGGAGCGTGCTGTGACCGTTGGGGATTGTCGAGGCTTGATCGGCTGGCGTTGGAGAAGAAGAAGAACGAAGAAGGAGAGGGGAACATGGGGAAAGTGTCTGGGTCTGCTGAAAAAGGGGGGAAAATGAGGAATTTCTGGTTATTTTTTATTTTTTTATTTTTTTAAAAATAATGGCTCAAAAATCGTTAAAAATAAAAATAAGCTCGATGATTAATTTGACACCGTGGAGGGTAAAAATTGGGTATCAACAGAATGATCCATTGTTTCCATTTCGTTACAATTTCTATACCTTGGCACCATCATTAGCCAGTGTTCATACAATGCGCTCACACGCTATCCACCCTAAACGTCAATTATCTATCATTGTAGAGTTAGATGAACTCAAAAGATTTATTACAAACAACAGTAGTTAATTTAATTTTGTATCTTAATTGATTACTTCTTTCTATTGTCTTGGTATGAGAGTTGCTGATTTTGGTTTAATTTTGGCAACTGTAACCTGTCCTATTTCTGTTTTCGTATGTTTCATATAATGAATGCTAGTACATTATTATATGCTTAAGCAGCACACAAATTGATATATACCTTAATTACTTGTTTTAAAAGTTGTGAAAACAGTTTAAGGAAAACCATAAAAGGAGAACTGAATTATTATGAAGATATATCTATACAAAATAAGAAAGAACCAAGTATAATCGAACAACATTCACTTTGTAGAACGCAACATCATTTTAGGTTAATACATTCACTTAGTTTTTTACTTTTCAGTTGATTGAGTTATTCTTTTTCAAATTTAATGTCTATTTTTCAGTTGATTGAGTTATTCTTTTTCAAATTTAATGTCTTTTATTTCTCTCTCTATATTAACATCTTCATGGGTTTTGAAAAGTGTGAATGTAAAATAAAGAGTTGTGACTTTTAGAAGAGTTGCGACTTTTCAAAAAAAAGTTAGTTGATTTTTTTAAAGAGTTGCTACTTTTTTGAAGAGTCGTGATTTTCTTGAAAGGTTGTGACTTCTTGAAAGGGCCGGCTATGACCTTTCAAATAAAGCACAATAAGCACTTGTTTGCACTATCCTTTGTTGTCTATAAATAGAGGAGTTTCTCTTATTTTTCAACATTGAAATTTATGAACTTCTTCTTCATCATCTTCTGTGCAACTAAATCTAGTAATTTAGCGCATGTAGTTTGCTCTCATTGAGTGGCTCACTGACATCGTCATGTTTGGTATCGATACACTTGTAAGTAAAATTATTCTATTCTGGAAGGATATAAAACCTCAGCTACTTGAGGGGAATGATTTTTTGAAGGACGCACTGTGCATTCAGTGAGCTCGATTTTCTTCTTCTCAATATTGTTTCTGTTTTTCCTTAGAGATTCTATTTTTATTACTAGTTTTAGTTTCTAATTTGAAATAAAAGAGAGAGCACATTAAACACACCAATATAATGAGCTGTGTTTTTAAACATATAAGTGATAGTGTGGTGCCATCTTCTTCTCATGGGAACCAACGTTAACCAATATATCCCTAAGACAGTGCGTCCCCCTGACAAAGTTCACTCTCAGCATTTCCCAGCCATTACAGCAACTCATCTGTGAGTAAAATGCTATGATCATGCCTAGCAAATTCGTCGTTACTTATTTCTTGGTATCTTTTATTCAACTGCTTGTTGCTACTGCCTCTATTGATCGTTCATTAAGTGGAGAATCGAGTAAAAACAACCTCTTTATCTTTCTTGCTCAAGGTAAGCACAAGATTTACATAGAGTCTACACTCCCTAGACTTACCTGTGAGATTACATTGAGTTTGTTTTTATTGTATCTTTTATTCAAAATCTCCAAAAAGATTATCAGTAGCAATACATGCATTGGTAAAGTTGAAAACAATTGTCAATTTTAGTATTTAATAATTTTTTTGAACTAACCCGACATTGATATGAAACAAAGTACTCAATATTTTCTTAAATCGATAAATTAAAATCTACTTTTTCCACCCCTTTATGCAAGGTTGAGAAATAATTCTACTTTTATAGTAGTTAGCCAGAAATTTAGAGATGCAGTGAGAACCAAAACATTTATGAGATTTCTTGTTCACTAGGTGCTTATCTTTATATTTATATAATTTTTGCATATTTTCTATATAGATAGAAAAAACTTTTCGAGGTCAATGGGTGCTCGAGCACCTGATACCCACCACATAGATCCGCCCTTGGCGTAAAGTATCCAAGGATAACCATCAACTTTGCATTTTACTTGGACTCTTCTTTTAGCATTATGGATCTTATCCATTTGACAACCCCTTAATTTCATACTTGCACAAAGCTTCTCTGAATTTTTTCACATTTTCAAAGACCATATTTAGTTTCCACACAACATGTTTCCATGTTGGATCATATGAGACCCTCTTATCCTTCTTCCTTGCTCTTGTAGTATCAGATCTGTCAACATCTGTTTCCCTCTGACTTGCACTTTCAAAACTATCTGCATCAGAATTGTCATAAAAAGGCTCATCATCTAATAGCTTATCAATCAGCTTTTTTTGGGTTTATCGATGTCTTCCAAACCAGGATCTATGCTAACTTCTCCTAGAAAACGCACTCGGTAATTCTTTTCTTCCTTGGCTCCTTTTTTTCCTTCAAATATGCTTTCAAAACCTTCTTAACTATGGTCCGCTCTTCATGAATATCACTCCCATAACCATCCTCGTCACTAGAAAATTTAATATTATCATCATCTTCAGTATCACTATGCACAATAGTTTCTACTTCATCTTCCTCTAAATCTTCATCTTCATTAGGCAACTTCAATTCATCTTCAACTTCATTTGTATATCTGCTTCTATTTTCTATCAGATCTACGTGTTTGACCCCAACAATATCATCTCTACCTTCGATAAATGTTATTTGTTGGGAGTGGAGCAAGAGCGGAAGTGTGTATAAGGTGAGAAATTTGAAAATATGGAAGAATGAATACAAGATGAGGAACACACATAATATGGATAATATGTATATTATGAGAATAGTATAATATACCTAATATTAGGTAGTAAGAAATATAATAAACTCTCACAATATATAAATAAGAAATGTGTGTGAAGGAGAATATGAGAGAGTATGGAAGGTGGTTATAAAAGGAAGCTCTTTGTATTGATAATTTTTGCTTCTTGATTTTGGAATCTTGGATGGTCACAAAATGAATGCCATGGGTGGTATTTATACTACTCCACCTCCCCAATGGACGGCTAGGATCAATTTGATCCAATGGCTATAAATAAGTATCTAGAAACCTCTACCAAAATATCATGGATATTTACAAAGGAAAGATTTCTCTACATCTATCTATAGTGTTCTAGATCCTTCCAAGATCCTCCGTCAAGTTCCACACAAGTCTAGAACCTTCTGGACTTTTCTATATTATTCTATATACCATAAATTTGGCCACACTTAACAATCTCCACCTTGGCACAAGTTTGTGGCATTCGTCTCTTATGACCCTCAAATGTCTTGGTATGTGTGAAGACCAACAAAGTCTAAATAATGGTGAAACTTAGTCATTGGAAGTAGCTTAGTAAGCATCTCTGCCTTGTTTTCTGAAGTGTGAACCTTTTTAACACTGATTTCTCCTTCTGCAATTGTGTCTCTGACAAAGTGATATTTGATTGAAATATGCTTGGTCTTGGAGTGATAGGCATCATTCTTGGGGAGGAATATAGCACTTTGACTATCAGAAAACACATTCATTATACTTTGCAGAACACCAAGATCCATGACAAGACCGCACAACCATATTGCCTTATCTATACCTTCTGTAGCTACAACATATTCTGCTTCAGTTGTAGATAGAGCAACTTTAGATTGTAAAGAGGCCTTCCATCTTATTTCACTGAAACACAGGGTGAAAATATAACTTGAAAGAGACTATCTTCGATCAAGATCTCCACCATAGTTAGAGTCAATGAACCCAACAATATCAGTTGAAAAATTTTGAGTTCTATCAAAGACTATCCCCAAATCTGTAGTGCCTTTTAGATAATGAAATATCCACTTAATAGCATTCCAATGCTCTTTGCCTGGCTTGTGCATATGTCGACTAACCATACTTATAGCATATGCAAGATCAGGTCTAGTGCATATCATGGCATGCATAAGACTCCCAATTGCACTAACATAACGAGTGCTAGCCAGTTTTTCTTTCTCTTCCTCTGTACTTGGATAATTTACAGATGATAGTTTTAAATGAACAACAAAAGGAGTGGAGACGGATTTACAGTTTTTCATGCTGAATTTATCAATGATCTTCTCAATGTACTTTTTTGTGATAGAAATAATTTTCCAGCTTGTCTGTCTCTATGTGTTTCCATGCCAAGAATCTTCCATGCTGCACCAAGATTTTTCATCTTAAACTCTTTGCTGAGTTGAGATTTCAAGTTGTTGATGAGGGACTTGTCACAAGATGCAATAAGCATGTCATCCACATACAACAATAAATAGATATAAACACCATCAACCTACTTGAAGTAAACACAGTGGTCATATTGACTGCGTATGTAGCCGTGCCTGATCATGAACGAGTCAAATTTCTTGTATCATTGTCTGGGAGCTTGCTTAAGGCCATATAATGATTTCTTCAAGCGACAAATGAGGGTTTCTTTCCCAGGCTCAGCAAATCCCTTTGGTTGCTTCATATAAATTTCTTCTTCAAGATCTCCATGAAGAAAAGCAGTTTTGACATCAAGTTGCTCTAACTCCACGTGAAACATGGTAACCAAAGCAAGAAGGTCTCTAATAGAGGTACGACAAACAACAGGAGAGAATATTTCATTGAAGTCAATACCTTCTCTTTGAATGTAGCCTTTCACTATGAGACGTGCCTTCCATCTTGCTGGTTTAACTCCCAGGATACCTTCCTTTAGCTTATAAAGCCATTTGCAAGTAAGTGCCTTTCCGTATGGAGGAAGCTCGACCAGATCCCAAGTACTATTCTCCTAGAGGCTTTCGATTTCCTCATTCATTTCCACAAGACACGGAGATGAGTTATGATAAGAAATAGCTTCGAAATACGATGATGGTTCCACTCCAATCGGGTTTCTTCACAAACTGAGAGTCCATAAGAAACATATTCATGTTCAGGGTATTTTGTAGATTTTGTGACTGTAATTTTCGAACGATCCCTAGTAAGCCAATAATCCGTCTGCTCTGAACCTTATGGCTAATCAATAGGGTCATGTATCTCTTGTTGTGCTTTATGACTGGGCTGAGAGTGTTGAGTGTCCAAGGAAAAGATATCATTAATCATAGGAGATTGTCTTCTAGTCTCTAGCTCCATATTCTCACCAATACCTTCTTGATCATCTGTACTAGAAGAAATAGAAGACTTCAAACCAGAGGATTTTAGTATAACATTTTCATTGAAGTTGACGTCTCTACTAAGAATGATCTTCTTGGTCTCAGGACACCACAATCTATAGCCTTTAGATTCAGAAGAATAACCAATGAAAATGCATTTTATAACTCTTCGAGCTAATTTTCCATCATTAATATGAGCATAAGCAGTACACCTAAATACTTTAAGGAAAGAATAGTTGATGGGTGTATCTGACTATACTACCTCTGGAATCTTGAAGTTAATTGCAGTGTGTGGAGATCGATTGATAGTATATGTTGTTGTAGAACAGACTTCCATCCATAGGTCCCGTTGATGCCACAAATGAGCATTGGAGATCATCTAGAAAGCTCTCTCTCCAGAAGAGTTCTGTTTAAGCATTCTGCAACACTATTTTGTTGAGGCCTTCTAGGAAGGGTTTTATGTCTAGCAACATCGGCTTGTGCATAGAACTCTGGGAAGTCTCCATCACAGAACTCCAATCCTCGATCTATCCTCAACTTCTTCACCTTTTTCCCTATCTGATTTTCAACAAGAGCTTTCCACCTTTTAAAGGCAGACAAAGCTTCATTTTTATGCCTCAAGAAATAAGTCCAGACTTTACGAGAGAAATCATCAGTGATGATCATCATAAAGTTCTTGCCAAAGTATGATGGGACTGTAAAAGTCCCCACAGATCAGAGTGGATATAATTAAAAATACCTTTAGAGCTATGAGTGTTAGCAGAAAAACTTACTTTCTTTTGTTTCCCATAAATGCAGTGCTCACAGAAATCAAGCTTACTCGTTCCAGCTGAGCGTAGAAGACCACGTCTATTCAGGATATCCATGCCTTTCTTGCTCATATAACTAAGGCGCATTTTTCACAGATGAGTGTGACCAGTATCAGAAAGGGACGATGAAATGGCTTCAGAACCTGCCACTGTATGTCTTTGCAAAATATACAAACTTCCATCTCTAATGGCCTTTAGGAGAACTAGGGCACCTTTAGAGACTTTCAGAACTCCACCTTCAGTTGAGAATTTATACCCAAGTTTCTCCAGCATACCTAGTGATATCAAATTTTATTTCAAATCGAGAACATGTCGAACCTTAGTTAATGTTTGGATAGTACTATCATGTGTCCTGATTTTGATTGAACCTATCCCAATAGTCTTGCATGGGGAATCATTCCCCATCAATATAATGCCACAATCAACGGATTTAGAAGTGGTAAACCAGTCTTATGAAGACATATATGATAGATGCAACCAGAATCAAGAACCCATTCATTATGACTCTTCTTAGAAGAAGATAGGAGTAACACTGGGTCACCTTCTGAGTTTGTTTCAATGAAACTGGCTTCGGCATTTTTTTGAGGTTGTTTGGATTTTTCTTCCTTTTCTTTCTTATTTTTTTAATTTATAACATTTAGAAATTTCATGTCCTGGCTTCTTGCAATGGCGACAGGTTGTGTTAGCTTTATGTCCCCTAGATTTGGATCATGAATTTCTTTTATGTTTATTTACTTTTCCATGAGTCCTCCCTCTTACATGAAGTCCTTTAGCTTTATCTTTAGAATGCACTTCAAGGTCAAATTTTTCTTTAGAAAGAAGGGATGCTTTAACATCTTCAAATGTTAAAGTATCATGATTGTCATATAATATTATTTCCTTGAAGTGTTTATAAGAGGGAGTAAGGAGACGATTAATAAAACAACCTTGTCCTCATCTTCTATTTTAATATCCACATTCTCAAGATCAATAATAATAGAATTAAATTCATTAAGATAATCTTGAATAGAAGTACCTTTAGCCATGCGAATAGTATAAAGTCGTTCTTTGAGATGAAGCTTGTTGGCAAGACATTTAGTCATGTAAAATGACTCTAACTTTGTCCACAGCCCAGATGCAGTTTCCTCGTAAACAACATCACGTAATACCTACTTTGAGAGATATAATTGTATAGCAGTCAATGCTTTCTCATCTAACTCTTGCCATTGCTCATCCGTCATTGCTAAAGGTTTTTTAGTTTTTCCCTCAAGAGCTTTCTTTAATCTGTTCTGTGTAAGAACAACCTTCAGTTAGATTCTCCATATGCTAAAACTTATCATGCCATCAAATTTCTCAATGTCGAACTTACTGACTATCGACATAATGAACCATTAGTTGTGATATCAATTGTTGGGAATGGAGCAAGAGCGGCAGTGTGTATAGGGTGAGAAATTTGAGAATATGGAAGAATGTATGCAAGATAAGTAACAAAATAAGGAACACATATAATATGGACAATATGTACATTATGAGAGTATTATAATATACCAAGTATTCGGTAGTAAGAAAAATAACAAATTATCACAATATATAAATAAGAAATGTGTGTGAAGGAGAATATGAGAGAGTATGGAAAGTGGTTATAAAAGGAAGCTCTTTGTATTGATAACTTTTACTTCTTGATTTTGGATTCTTAGATGGTTACAAAAGGAATGTCATGGTTTGGTATCTATACTACTCCACCTCCCCAATGGACGGCTAGGATCACTTTGATCCAATGGCTACAAATAAGTATCTAGAAACCTTTACCAAAATATCTTAAATATTTACAAAGGGAAGATTTCTCTACTTCTATCTATAGTGTTCTAGATCTTTCCAGGATCCTCTTTTAAGTTCCACACAATTCTTAGAATCTTTCAGACTTTTCTAGATTATTCTCTATGCCATAAATTGGGCCATACTTAACAGTTATTTTTTTTACTTAAATGTTAATTAAGACCTTCACCAGTTTTTTTTGGTAGATTCTTTATTAGGTTTATTTACTTCATTGCATATGGTCTCAAAAGACTTACTAGTTGTAATGACCCGGTGTAATACCCCACAAGTTAGATTGGAATAAAACCTATAAACTCAAGCTAAGTTCTTTTGCAAGCCTTCAATACAAGCTCACTTATATGTTTTAGGATCATCATGGATCTCCTACATCAAGCCAAGTTCAAAGGAATTTCATTGGCTAAGCTTCTCACTAGAACTGATAGAAGGGTCAACTTAAAATGCCTATATTTCTTATCACAAAATGAACTAGGTGACCCATAACCTATCAAACTGAAGCTCTTTGAGTTATCTTTCCAATTCATCCAGTTTCACCTCATCTAGAGTTCGGGTGAAGAATTTATGTCTGTTTTTGTGAAGCCCTCCTGTGCTGTGTTGCCTCCATTTTTCCAAGGCAAGCCACACGGGCACCCGTAGGGGCCGTGTGGAATCTCACGAATCGTAGGGGTGGGGCATCATGAAATTTCTTCCCAAAATTATATTCTAAGTGTGGAATCACATTTTGTAACTTAGTACCTTCATACGGATGCTGGTACAGCCAGTGAAGCTTCACATGGTCCTTACGACCTTCATTGGAAGCACCCTTGACTTGAAGAAATTTGCTGAAATTTTTCCAAGTATGGTCTCACTGGCACCTATATAGCCCATGTGACTTCACACGGTCAGTGAGGCCTCCAGTGTAACATCACTTAAATTATTTTTCTGAAAATTTCTAAGCATGGTCTCACGGGCAGTCACACGGCCCATGGAGCCCCTCTGTATAGATAACTTTTGTAAAAATGTTCTAAGTATGGGCTACTCTTCGTCAAGTGAAAAATTTGTCTAAGTTTTGGTTTATGGGCACTGTATACGGACCGTGCAGTGTCACACGGGCCGTTCATCCTTCTCGAAGTAGTGAGGGCTAATTTTTTTCATCCGTTTCATTAATGACGTTTTCGTAAATTTGGTTTATCATGTTGGTCTTTTGGGACTTTCTATGCTATCTAATGACCTAAATTCTATTCCTAACATTCAAAAACTCACTCCTCACTTTTGAACCTCTCTCAAACTCCCCTCAAAGAACTCTTGTGGATTTCAACTTAGGAATCAAGGAAACTACATTCTTCTTCAAATTTCTCTTGGAACTTCTTCATTTAGTGAAGGTATGTGAGTTTTGACCCTTGGTTCCTCTCAACCAAAGAGACCCAAATCTTTTCAAGCAAATTTCATTTATTTTAAGTTTTAAATTTGGAGTTTTATCATTATGATTTATCACATTTCATTAATGTGTGGGCTATATATATTTAATGATTTCAAGTTACTTTAAGCCCTATTATGATGATTTACATTGAATTTATGAATCTATGAATATGTATGTCCCTTTTCAAGGCTTGTCTATGCATGAGTGATTTATATTATGATTTTAAATGTGGATTTAATTATATTTTTTACTTGAATTTCATGTTATATTATTGATTTTAGATTGAATCTCAATTACCCATGTGATTCTAACATCATTCATGACATATGCATCATGAACATTGGAATTTATGGAAATTATGAAGGGGGTTAAGCCCAATTATATTTTATGATATGATTTTGATAAGATATGAGCTATGACAAGAATGTGATCACATATATGTCTAAGATTATGGCTCATTGAGCAATTATTAGTATTTATATCATTATGTTTAGGGAGCATCGATTGAGTTTTGAGGCGGGGTGGACTATCCCCAAGGATCCATACTCATTTCTTAAGAAGGTGCTCTAATGTAGCTATTCTTATGCATAAAAAGTATTACATGAAGAATGTTTTGTCTTTTTCCTATTATATATGATTATGAAGAATATGATCTAGCCTTTAAGCCTAAGAATGCATGTAATGATTTGAAAATCTTACATCTCTTTACAAACATGTATATATATGTATTCTAGTGGGATGATGACCTACCACCGATGAACTGGCTGGAGGCAGCAGGGTGGGATATCCCTAAGGGTCCATACTTCTTTCCTTGAACTATGTGCCTAAAATAGGTATGTTTATGCTCCAAGAGAGAAAAGAAGAAGAAGAATGATTATAGATCTACCTTTGGCAAGTAGGTTACCTCGTTATCCGTTGTGGGGTAGATGATGGAGTTCTAAGTTATAGCTCACTTGATCTTATGTCGGTTACGGTTCTATCCTTAACATATATGAAGTATTTTCACATTCATGCATCATGTATCTCATGGCATATTGATATGTATTATTACACTGTTATATAATTCTTTCTATATATGTGCCCTTGTCATATAATATTAAAATGCAAGTTTGTTAAGTCATATGCATTGCATCCCACATACTTAGCACATTCAAATGTACTAATGTATACTTGTACTTACATGCTCTCACGATGTAGGGACCGAGGGTTACGATCATCCACCATGCGTAGTCTACCTCGGATCTCAAGTTGTGCTTGTTGTGGTGACTCCTATCTTCCAATGACAAACAACCA
>JAABOM020061082.1:0-95910 GCA_011800125.2 Solanum clarkiae
TTCAACTCTTTCTATATTATGTGCCTTGTCATCTAACGTCGATATGCAGGTTTTGGTAAGTTACATGCATTGCACCCTACATACTTAGTACATTTAAACATACTAACGCATACTATATGCCTACATGATGTTACCATGTAGGAATCGAAGCCCCTATTGATTCTCCCCGTAGCTAGATAGATTGTTCAAGTTAGCTTTTGGTGAGTCCTTATGTCTGAGGACAATATCTATCTTCTTTCATGCTTATGTTCAGACTACATCTTGTATATTTTTGAATACTTATGACTATGAGGGTGAGCCCGGTTGTTTGTCTTTGCCCCCACTAAGTTCTATGTCTGGTGGTCTTGTTGGACAAGTTATGTATTACGCTTGAGCTTTGACTCATTTATGTTATTCAAATGTTCAACTCTTTAGCTTAGACCTGATTCCCCATGTTTATGCTTATCTCTTATTGTTATTTTAATTACTTCCTCGACCAAGGATATGTAATGATATGCTGTGAGGCTTGTTTGGGGTTCCTTTGAGTCCCCTATTCACCGATCACGTCTAAGCCCTAGGTTTGGGGCATCACACCATATACCCAAGGAGCAATCGACTCCTTTCACTCCTCAAGCTCCTCTAGAAAGAAAGGTAGGACAAGAAGAATTGCTAGATGCTATTTTAATGTTGGCTCGTGGTATGACCAACTAAGTTATCCAAGGGCCCCAGGCCCCTCATACTCCTACTCCGGCCTCAAGTTTGACCGATTTTACTATGATGAATCCATCGTAGTTTTATGGGTCCAAGGTGGATGAGGATCTCCAAAAATTCATCGAAGAGGTATATAAGGTATTGTACATTATAGGGGTTAATTGGGAGGAAATGGCGGAATTGGCGACCTACCAAATCAAGGGGTGACTCAAATTTGGTTCACTAAATAGAAGATTGAGAAGGGGAATGATGATGCTATCCCTTGTGAAGAGTTCAAAGTCGCATTTCTTAACCGATTCTTCCCTATTGAGCAAAGAGAGGTGAAGATGATAGAATTTATGAATCTAAAACAAGGGCCCAAGAGTGTGAGGGAGTATGCCCTCAAGTTCTACCAACTCTCCAAGTATGCTCCATAATTGATTGCTAGCCTAGGTCTAGGATGAAGAAATTTGTATCGGGTGTATTCAAATTGGTTAATGAGAAGTGTCGTATCGCCATGCTAGTAGGGGACATAGCTTTGTCTCGGGTCCTGACATATGCTGAGAAACAAGAGGGGGAAAATCTTAGAAAGAGAAGGGTTGGTGAGTTCAAAAGGGATCGATTTGCAGTTGGTTTCCAAGGATCTAAGGGTGGCCAGTTTCATCAAGGCCTCAAGTTCCAAGACCAAGGGTCATCCAATTCTTGCAACAAGAGGTTTGCCAGTGATAGGGTGCTAAATGAAAGAGTCCAAGGTGGTAATGGAGGGATGGTAAAACCTAGATGACCAAGGTGTGAAAAAAATCATAGTGGTCCATGTTTAAGGAATTCAAATGCTTGTTTTGGTTATGGTGAAGTTTGCCGCAAAGTTATTGATTGTCCTTAGGTAGACATGGCCGTCCTCAAGGCCAAGTTGCTAATACGGGACAAAGAGGAAGGGAAGGACATCAATGAGGTGCTCCGAGGAAAAATAGATTCTATGCTCTTCAAGGGAGACAAGGAGTTGATGAGGTGCCCAATGTTGTTACCTCTATGTTAAAAGTTTTTGATTTTGATGTGTATGCATTGGTAGATCTGGGTGCCACTCTTTCATTTATTACTCCTTTTGTTGCCAAAAAGCTTAATGTTAGTCAAGAATTGTTGTGTGAACCTTATGAAGTGTCTACCCTATTGATGAGTCCATTGCTGCTAAAAGAGTCAATAGAAATTGTCCTATGCTCATTTTGCCTAAAATATTGTCTTGTAATTTTGTTGAATTAGATATGGTGGATTTTGATGTTATGCTTGGGATGGATTGGTTGCATGCATATTATGCTTTTATTGATTGTAGCACTTGTAGGGTTTAATTCCAATTCCCTACTGAGCCGTCCTTTAGTGGGAACGTTTTGATGTGGTGGTCAAGGGTAGATTTATTTCTTGTCTTAAAGCCCAAAAGTTTATTTCTAAGGTTGTCTTTATCATCTTGTGAGTAATAGGGATTTTGAGTCAGTCCTTCCTATTGAGTCAGTTCCGGTGGTTAATGAGTTTCTTGATGTCTTTCCCGATGAACTTCCCAGTGTTCCTCCCGAAAGGAAAATAGATTTTGATGTAGACCTCCTTCCCAATACTCAACCCATTTCTATTCCCCCTTACCATATGGCCCCAGCGGAGTTGAAGGAGTTGAAGGAGCAATTGAGGGGATTTGGTTGATAAGTGTTTTATAAGGCCTAGTAAGTCCCCTTGAGGTGCACCGATGTTATTTGTGAAGAGGAAAGATGGTTCCCTTAGAATGTGCGTTGATTACCAGCAATGTAATAGAATCACCATACAGAACAAGTACCCTTTACCAAGGATTGATGACCTTTTTGATCAACATCAAAGGGCTAGTCACTTCTTTAAGATTTATCTTCGGTTCGATTACGATCAAGTGAAAGTGAGGGAGTGTAACATTCCAAGATGGCTTTCTAGACTAGGTATGGGCCTTTTGAGTTGTGGTTATGTGTTTTCGGTTGACTAATGTATCGGCTATATTTATGGATTTCATGAATAGGGTCTTTAGACCCTACCTGGACTTGTTTGTTGTGGTTTTGTTGATGATATCTTGATTTACTCCCATAGTTAGGAGGAGCATGTAGCTCTGTTGAGGGTCGTGTATGTGAGTTTTGGTTGAAAGAGGTTGCTTTTCTAGGGCATGTGGTGTCAGGTGATGGCATTAAGGTGGACTCTATGTAAACAAAGATGATTAGGAATATTCCTAGTACTTTGACTCCATCGAACATTAGGTGTTTATTGGATTTGGCGGGTTATCACCAGAGGTTTTTAAATGGTATCTCTTCTATTGCTTCTCTTAGGACCAGATTAATACAAAAAGGCGAAATTTATTTGGACCGATGAAGAGTTTCTAAACCTTGAAAAATAAGCTTGTCTTCCCTCCTATCTTGGCTCTACCGGAAGGATTGGAAGGATTTGTGGTAAGGTGATAGCATATGCCTCTAGACAACTTAATGTGCATGAGAAGAATTATCCACCCATGATCTTGAATTAGTGGCCATGGTATTTACTTTGAAAATTTGGCGTCACTATTTGTTTGGGGTTTTTGTTGATGTGTTTACCGACCACAATAGTCTCTAGTATATTTTCACCCAAAAAGATCTTAACTTTAGACAAAGAAGGTGGTTAGATCTCCTTAATGATTATGAGATGAGTGTGCATTATCACCCTTGCAAAGCAAATTTTATGGTCGATGCTCTAAGTAGGGTGTCTATAGGTGTCTAAGTCATGTTGATGATGGTGGCAAAGAGGTGGCTAGAGTGGTTCATTGGTTGGCTAGATTCAGGGTTAGGTTGAATGAAGTTGATAATGAGGGTGTAGTGGTTGTTGATGGTTGTAAATCTTCTTTGATTTAGGAGGTAAAGGCAAAACAAGATCTTGACCCTGCTTTGTGAGAGTTCAAGGCCTCAGTAAGAGATGGTAAAGTTGAGGTTTTCTCCCTTGGAGAGATAGTGCCCTTAGATACCAAGGTAGATTGTGTGTCCCAAATGTAGATGATATGAAAGAATTGATGTTGAAGGAGGCCCATAATTCATCCTATTCTATTCACCACTATTCTACAAAGATGTATAGATAATTGAGGGATGTGTATTTGTGTGGTGGTATGAAGATAGACATTGCCAAGTTCATATCCGGATGTAACAATTGCCAACATATGAAAGCTGAACATCAAAGGCCAGGTGGCCTAGACCAAGACATAGAAATTCCTAATTGGATTTGGGAAGAGATCAATATGAATTTTGTGGTTGGGTTGCCTAAGACTAGGAAACATTTTCACTCTATTTTGGTTGTTATAGATAGAACGACAAAGTCGACTCACTTCTTACCGGTCAAAACTACTTATGGTGCTGAAGATTATGCCAAGTTGTATATACATGAGTTGGTTAGATTAAACAGGGTGCCTTTGTCTATCATTTCAAAATATAGTACACAATTCATGTATCACAAATAAGCTTAGCACGGTCTTTCATTCTCAAACAGATGGTCAACCCGAGAGGACTATCTAAACTCTTGAGTACATACTTAGAGCTTGTGTTTTGGAGTTTAAGGGTAGTTGGGATGAACATCTTCCACTCATTGAGTTTCCTTACAAGAATAGTTACCACTCAAGCATTGGTATAGCTCCCTTTGAGGAACTTTATGGTAGGCATTGTAGATTCCTGGTTGGGTAGTTTGAAATGGGGAAATGGCTTCACTAGGTTCAGATTCTTTCATGGAAGCCTTGGATAAGGTGAGGTTGATTTGAGAAAGATTGAAAATAGCCCAAAGTAGATAAAAATCCTATTTTGATGTGAGGAGAAGAGATCTTGAGTTTAAGGTTAGTGATTGGGTTTACTTCGAAGTCTCACCTATTTGGCAAGAAGGGAAAATTAAGCCCAAAGATTGTGGGACCATATAAATTTTTGAAAAGAGTGGGTAAGGTGGTATATGAGTTGGTGTTGCCTATGGAGATGGACATGGTTCATCCAGTCTTGCATGCATCCTTGTTGGGAAAGTGTGTCGGTGACCTAAGTATTATAGTGCCTTTGGATGATGTGGGTGTGGTAGAGGATAATTTGACTTATGAGGATGTCCCGGAGGAGATTTTTGATAGACAATTGAATAGTTTGAGAAACAAAGATATAGCTTCCCTCAAGGTCCTTTTGAGGATCCAACAAGTTGAAAGTGCAACATGGGAAGCAGTGGACATAAGAAAGTGATACCCATATCTTTTCCACTCTACTTATGTAATTTATGGGACAGTAATGGGGTGCATGAGAAAGATGTAGCTTATGTAATTTTGCATGCATCCATGTTTATGTTGACAAGTTTAGGATGAATTTTCACTCTATGTTGAGATTTTTGAAAATGATGTTTAAATGCATTTGTTGAATTCATGTCGGGCTAAAATCTTCATGATTACTTCTTTTATGTACGTTTCTTTGACATTTGGGGACGAATGTTCCTAATTGGGAGATAAGAAACGCCCCAAAAATATTCTTCAAAAATGCCCATCATCATAATTTCCATTATCCCAAAATCTGTGTGTGATATCAAAAATCTGACTTTATATTCTTGATAAGTGGCAAAATTGAGTGGGAGATGGATATAACAAAAATTTTAAAAGACCCACAGCAAAAAATGATTTTTGCAGATATTTGTGGGACAGTAATGGTGCGTGATGGTTCCGCGACACGGACCCATCATAGATTAGTGTTAGCACTTCCTTAATTTTCCTGTTTATGCCTAAGGATTTGGGGTCACAGCCCCTTGTCCATTTACATGTGAAATATTCTATATTTAGCTATTTTTCAACTCCATATCACTCATAAACCCTCTCTGAACCTCTCAACCATTTTATCAAGATTCCCATCAAAATTCAAGTGTCACAAGGTTAATTTCAGATCTTAAAAACTTCATTTAAGCTTCAAGTCTCCTTCAAGCCTATATAAAAGGAATCCCCAAATTTAGGTATGTGGGTTTTATTAATTGGGTCCTTTCACCCATGGAGCTCAATCATCCTTTTTATAAAATTGCATGTTTTCAAGTTGTATTATCTATGAGTATCTGTTATTATGGACTATGAGCATTGAATATGTTAGGGTTTTACGAAATGTTGATTAACTATGCATGACTATCTATTTCAAGCTTGCAGTATGAAAGAGTTTTATCTATTGAGACTATGCATGTTTTAAGCTATGAAACTATGATCTACTGTGGGATTTGTTGATGGATTTTAAGGTGCCCAACATGAGGGTTTAACAATATGTTACTACGTTGATTTGCATGGAGTTTTCTCATATTATTTCACTCTTGAATTGCATGATTTCGTAAAAGCATTACACACCAACCAAGTGTTTGATAAAATGTCAAGTAAAGAACTCACACATTGTTTACATGTTTTACAAGTCAAGTGACTTCATGATGAATATGGGCAATCAAGTATGTTATGAATTCATGAAATTATCTATGATTATGCAAGTATGAAGTTAAGCCCAAAGATTTAACTTTTGTGAGCCATTCATATTAAAACAAGGGTTCATGTTTGATTATGATCTATTCTCATGTTTCAATTTAGGCTCACCATTAGAGGTCAAGAATGTTTAAGAGCTACTCATATCATCTTTACATATTTATTACAAGGTATTAAATTTATGATTATTTCAAGTATTTTGTAGGATTAGACTTACCACTGATGGATTGGATGCCGGCGTGGACTATCTTCAAAGGTCCATACTCCTTTCCTAAGACTATGTGCCAACATAGGATTATATCATACCCTTGCTATACTAGTGGATCTACTTAGTTCACTTTATTATGAAATTCACCCTGAAATGGGACAAGTTTATATAAGGGTGGGGGGGATGTTACTTCTCCTAAATGGGACACGCTCCCATAAGGTGAACTATGATTTACCTTGGCAAGTAGACAACCTCTTTACCAATAAGGGAAAATTATCGGGATTCTAAGTTGTAGCTCACTTGGTCTTATTCTTTATTGATTAAGGTCTCTTCCCACACATGTATTATTTTCTATGCAAGTTGAATGATCTATAAACCTGTTTTACTTCAAGCATTGATCATGAATGGAATATTTAGATTATGCTTATCTATTGTCTATTACTATGCATTTTGATTATATTGAATTGTGTCTTGTTGCATTGCATCCTACACACTTAGTACATTCAAGCGTAGTAATGCATACTTTATGCCTATATGATATTACCATGTAGGGACCGGAGCTCCTCTTGATCATCCTTTACGTGGCTAATGATATTATTCGAAGATAAGCTTGGTAAATCCTCACGTTCGGGGACATGATGTACTTTCTCTTGCTATTTCTAAGACTTCTTTACGTTTAATATTTGACATTACTAGGTTGAGTCCAGAAAGTGTCTTGGCCCCCACTCCATTCAAAGTTTAGAGGTGTATTTTGGATATTTATGATGTTATTATGTTATGAGCTTGACTCTTATGCTTTGTTTATATTCAAGATTTACCTTAGTCTTGATTCCCATTTTATATATCTCTTATTGTCATTTTCTTTGCTTCTGTGACAAAGGATGTGTGATTAATATGCTAAGAGGCTTGTTTGGGTCCCTTTGGGTTCTCATTCACCATACTCATAGGCAACATAATTTTATTTGGGTGGTAGTGGGTAGTATGAAAAAATCATCCGATTTTATATCGGTTAATACTTCTTACTCTACCAAAGATTATGCAAGGGTGTATATTCGAGAATTGGTGCAGATTCACGATGACACTTTGAGTATTATTTCATATTGTTCTACTCAATTATCTTACTTTTTTAAAGTCATTTAAATAGGTTCTTGGTTCAAAGAATAAGCTATGTATTGCTTTTCACCCTTAAACTGATGGGAAACCCAAGAGAACAATTCAAACTTTAGAATTCATGCTGATGTCATGCATTTTTATTTTAAGAGTAATTGGGATGATAATCAACTGTTGATTAAATTTTTTTAAAATAATAGTTATCATTCTATCATCTAAATAGATCCTTTCGAGGCTTCATATGGTAGGAGATATAGATCTCCCATTAGATGATTAGAAATAGGTTAAGTTGATTTGATAGGATCGAGCTGGTATTTGAAGTTATGGAGAATGTTAGACATATTTGGGAAAGGCTAAAGTCTAGCTAAAGTCAATAAAAGTCCTATTCGGATGTGAGAAGAAGAGATCTTGAATTTTGAGGTTGATGATTTGGTCTACTTTAAAATTTTACTAATGAAAGGTGTCATGGAATTTTAAAAAAGGGGAAGCTTAGTCCTTTATATGTGGGTTCGTGTTAGATTTTGATGCATGTTAGTAAAGTAGCCTACGAGTTAGATTTGACTTCAGAGTTGGCATTGGTACATCCAGTGTTGAATGTGTTTTTCATGGCGAAATGCTTTGGTGATCCTAGATCGATTTATGCCTTGGATTGTGTGTGTTAAATAGTGTTTGGCTAGTAAAGAGGTCCTAGTTGAATTTATAGACCAAATAGTCCGAAAATTGAAAAACAAGGATGTGCCATCTGTTAAAATACTATAGAGGAACAAAGATTTTGAAGGCTCCACTTGGGAAGCTGAAGCAGACATGATGAATTGTTCTTCTTATATCTTTCCTTCCGTTTTAGCCAAAGGTATTTAGTTCACTATGATCTACAAATTCCTATGTTTCACTTTTTCCATGTCAGTTCATATGCATACATGTTCATGACATTGATTTTGAGCCATGCCTTATTTAAGTTTTGAAAATTACATTTGGCAATCAAATTACATTATTGCATTTATTCTCACAACCAACTTTAAAGGTCTTGATGGCATTAACTTTAAACTCTTGACATGCAAGCCTATACCTAACTTGGAACCACTAGTAATTTGTCATTATCCAAGACCACAACCTAGATGTGATTAACTAATGGGGAATACGAAGGAATACCAAACAATCGTCTAAGCATAAGCAAGCACAACCTTGGTTGCAAAAGCATAAGCAACCATTAAGAAAATAAATCTAAGGGAAACCGGGCTTTAGACATACGTGAAAGGGATATCAGGGGAGTAGGAGTAGGAATTTCAACCATCAAATAGCACGAAAAGACTAGTGGAAGGATAAGTAAGACTCAAGCTATAATAAATAGGGTTTACGACTTTCATCGTATACCATCAACATTCAACCATACATACAAGTGATAGGGACTAAATGAACTCTTCATAAGTACATAAGCATCGTAGGAGTCAAGATTATCACATATATCCAACAACACATCTAACATAAGTGGAACGGGGGCAAGACATCTCCCAGGCTTACCCTCAAAAGTAAATATTCAAGAGAAATAAGTATCTAACATAACATGAAACAAAATGTGGTTGTTGTCCCTGAAATGGAGGACTCACCAATAGAAATCTTCAGTCCAATATACTAGCCACAAGGAGGTGGATGAATAGGAGCTCTGGTCCCTACATGATTAGATCACGTAGAGAAAAAATATGCGTTAATACTTAGAATGTACAAAAGAAAATAAGCCATAATTATCAACATGCATAATCTATACAATGCATATGAGCTCAATATGATACGAATGATCAATGCTTTGATCAAATCATGCATGGAGGATAACCAAATCTTATAGCTTTCATATATGGGAACAGACCATAACTGAAAAATAAGACCGTTTGACCTACTATATGGAATCTCAATATTTCCTCCATGCCCAACAAGGAGTGGTCAACTCTTCCAAGGTAAACCATCTCTCACCTTATGGGCACTTCCCTATTTAGGAGAGAGATTACCACAAATACCTTACGAGGACTTCACCCATTTCCTGTAATATATGATAAGATACGTTATAGGAACTCTACCCTTTTTAGGTATTATAAGATATGATGCCTTACGGTAACTCTACCCTTTTCGAACTTTATTTATGCATGTATGATACAAGGACTGCACCTTGTTTGGTTAACCATGCAACAAGCAAATCACAAACTTTAAGGGACAATGGAATCATGTAAAGGTCCTCTCCATGTTAAGTCAACATTCTACGAAATACTCAAATCATATATGTAGTTATAATATGCATGACTTTATAATTCATACTAGTATCATAAGAGCATCTCATCAAAACAATAACATCATAGCATCAAAGAAGGACTTTACATCATTCAAAAATTTCTCAACAGTACCACAAATTCATAATATGCATAATAGCCCTTAAACGTTCACAACATTCATAACTTGCATATCTTGCAATAAGACTTTCATCAATAAAAAGAGCCTGTCACATAACTTTAGTAAAAACACAATGAATATTGCATATGAGCTGAAAAGCATGAAATTCAGGAGAATAGGATATGAGTGAGTGAAACATAATCATTTAGATGTCATTTAAAAAAGACCAACATCATAATTGCAAAGCCCCCAATTTGGGTGTCATGTAATCCATTCTGAAAATTCATAATCTTTCATAGTTTTCATTGCACCATATTATGTATGGATTTAATAGCCATAACTTATCTAATGAGATAAACCCTTGATTGGTATTTGTGCATAATCAACAAATACTTGACAAAAACCAACTTCAATCGTGTTCATAATGCGTAATAGGAAGTACCCATAATGTATCAAGCTTTGAAATCATGAAATCCCATTAAAAAGGAGAGTTGGGCTTCATGACTAAAAGGACCCATGTATGAAAGAGCCATACCTTAAACTTTGAAATAACTTGGAGAAGACTTGAAGCAATCGTTTTGGTGCTTGAACATCAATGAAATGTCTTGAGAGTCTTTGAATTGATTGAGGAACTTTGGTGAGGATTGTGGGAGTGTTTTAATGGGAATTAGGGCTCAAGATGGTGGAAAATTTGAGGAATCCCCTCTATAAGAGTGCAAGGTAATGACCCAATTACCCTAACTTGAAACTGAAAAATATTGAATATAATGTGTACTATGGGGGAACAAGTGGGCGACCCACCCCTGGCCTCAAACAGTGTAAATTTTTGCGAAGATTAATTTTTATGTGTTTTGGCTTATGAATGGGTTTTGACAAATTTTTAGCATCCGGAAATCAATCTGCAATGCGGATTGGTAGCGTACCCTTATAGTTAAGAACTAAATCACCAGAAAAATTATTTTTCGATACGGGTTGGCGACCCTTCTCCTACACAATTTTTCCTCCTGAAAAAGAATACATAGTTGGATTTGCCAAATAATGCATGGATTTTATGATAATTAAGAAATAAACAATAAGAACATTTTGAGTCTTGTGAGTGGTGTTACACAATGTTTGTGAGGGCTAAGGATGATCCCATAGAAATTAGCAAAATTGTGAAAGTTACCTCGAACGACATGTCAAATGTGATTTCGAACAATTTTGTGATATTCCTCTTGAATGTTTAGGCAATATAGAATTTTGAATCACTTAAATGATTAAAATTTAGCAATTTGAAGTTTTGCTAAGGTCTGCGTACATTCTATCCTCCCCAGACCCCACTTGTGGGATTTTACTGGTATGTTGTTGTTGTTGTTGTTGAAGTTTTGCTCTTCCCCTTTATCAAAGAAGGAAATGTATACATTTACATCGCCACACATTGAACTCTTCAAATTTTGAGCACAAGGGCTGGGACCTCCACGAATGCGAGCCCACCTCCGCTAGCGCGGAGTGTGTGCCACACTAGCCTCCATAAACGTGTAGTGTTAAGCCCTTGCTCTAGATACCAATTATTTCTCAAATATTCCAATAGGTGCTTGAAACTCGATCGGTATCCGATATGCACGAATGAGTTATGTAACTATAAAAATTTGATGCTGCAGATACAATAGCACAGTTGAAATTCCCATACGAGGTGGTTATGAATAAATGTGGGTCCCACTTCCTATTTGCATATTTACTCAATTTCTACTGATAGGACTAAAATGCACTTGGAAGTCTTGTAAATAGAATGTAATGTCGCTTTAGACCAAACTCAATGTCCTAGAGCTAACTATGCAATCAAAATGTCCATTTGAGCATATTTTCCCAGAATACTGACCAAAGTCAACTATTGACCTATTCTAAAGGCTATAATGAAAAACTCGGTATAAACCAACACTGAAACATTCGGTACTCAAACCTACTATGCATCTAGGATAATTTTGCCATTACGAAGCTAATGGGATTGTCACAATTCTATTTAGAGGCCATTTACCTAGACTCTACTGCCAAACATACTTTTAAACTCTAGGAGCCCTTCCAATACGAAAAACTTTATATCTCTTAAACAAATAACCAGACAATTGAACTATTACCTCCATCAAGTAATATATTTGTTTAGTTCACTATAAAAATGTTCTAATCGACTAAAATGATGCAGAAACACAAAACCACCTAGAGATTCATTACAACATCCACTAATACAATAACTTTTATCTATGAAAGTAAGGATAAGGGCATACTTGAAGACTCAAATAGTCTAGCATACCGTTCCCGCATGTCCCGCATGGTCTCCTAGGTGTCCTGCTCAATCAGATGATGCTTCCACTGGACTTTAACCATAGGTATCACCTTGGAGCAAAGTTATCTGACATCCCTGGATAATATTGTCATGACCCAAGCCTAGGTCCTAGACGTGACACGGCAAATGAGAACTCAAAGGGACCCAAACAAGCCTCTTAACATATCAACCACACATCCTTGATCGTTAAAGCAAAGTAAACAATAATAAGAGATACATAAAATGGGAAGTGTGACTAAGGGAAATCTTGAATATGGACAAAGCATAAGAGTCAAGTTCATAACACAATAACATCATAATATACAACATACATCTCTAAACTGCCAAGACACTCTCCAGCCTCACCCACATAGTGTCAAATGTTCAACATAAAGAAGTCTTAAAATAGCAAAAAAAGTAGATAGTGTTCTCAAAGATGAGGACACACAAATTGAAGTATCTCACTAGCCACGTGGAGGATGATCAAGAGGAGATCAGGTCCCTACATAGTGTTATCATGTAGGAAAAAGTATACGGTAGTATGTTTTAATATACTAAGTATATAGGATGCAATGCGACAAATGCAAGCGAATATAATCAAGATACGTAGTAATAGGCAATAGATAGGCATAATCCCAATATGGCATGCATGATCAATGCTTGAAGTAAAAAATGCTTATTATTCAACTTGCGTAGAACACAATACATGTGCTGGAAGAGACCGTAACAGAAAAAAGTAAGACCAAGCAATCTACAACTTGGAATCCTGATGATTTTCCCTTATCAGTAAACATGTGGTCTACTTGCCAAGGTAAAATATACTTCACCTTACGGGAGCCCATCCCATTTTGAAGAAGTAACCCCTCTTATGAGAACCCCTCCAATTTCGGGATGGATTTTATGATAAAGTGCACTAAATGGATCCACTAGTATAGCAAGAGTAATAATCATAATCTTGTGTTAGCACATATTTTTGAAGAAAGGAGTATGGATCCTTGAAGATAGTCCATGTCGACATCCAATCCATCAATGCTAAGTCTAATCCCACGGAATACTTGAAATAATCATACTTTAATAACTAGTAAGAAACATGAAAACATGACATGAGTAGCTCTGAAACAGTCTTGACCTCTAATGATGATCCTAACTTGAAACATGAGAATAGATCATCATCATACATGAGCCCTTACTTTAACATGAATGTCTCACAAGAGGTAAATCTTGAAAATAGGGTTTAACTTCATACTTGCATTATCATAGATAATTTCATGAATTCATAACGTACTTGATAGCCCATATTCATCATGAAGTCGATTGACCTATAATACATGTAAATAACTTGAGAATTATTGACTTGAAATTTTATCAAACAAATGGTGGGTTTGTAATGCTTGCTCACTGTCATGTAATTCAAGAGTGAAATCATGTTAGAAAACTCAATTCAAATCAACCCACCAACATGTTGTAAAACCTTCATGTGAGATACCTTGAAATTCATCATGAAATCTCATAATAGATCATAGTTTCATAGCTCAAAACATACATGTCTCACTAGAAAAAACAACTCATAGTATAAGCTTGAGATATATAGACATGCATATTTAATAAACATTTCACAAAACCCCAACATATTTCATGCTCATATTTTATAATAATAGATACCCATAAGTAATACCACTTGAAATCATGTAATTTTCATAAAAATGGAGATTAGGCTCCATAGTTGAAAGGACCAATCGATGAAACCCATATATATTAAATTTGGGGATTCCTTGATATAGACTTGAAGGAGACTTGAAGTTTTGATGGAGTTCTTGGGATCCAAAATTAAACTTGAGGCACTAGAATTTGGATAAAATATTTGGTTAAGTCTTGGGAGAGGGTTTTGAGAGTGTCTTGCGCATAAATGGGCATGAGGCCAAGATCCTAATTCCTTGGCCGACAAAATCAACATGAGCTAAACTACCCATAGAAAAAATACTTAGAGCATCATCCACAATATTAGCAATGTCGAGGTCATAATTCACAGTAATATCATAATCTTTAAGGAGCTCTAACCACCTTCTTTGTCTCAAGTTAAGATCTTTTTTCGTGAACACATATTTGAGAATCATGTGGTTGGTAAACACATCCACATGAACCTCGTACAAGTTGTGACACCAAATTTTTAAAGCAAATACCACGACCACAAATTCAAGATCATAGGTGGGATAGCTCTTCTCATGCACCTTAAGTTATCTAGAGGAATACACTATCATCTTACCAATTTGTCTCAAAACACACCCCAAACCAATTGTTGAGGCATCAGAATAAACAACAAATCCTTACAACCCTTCTGGTAGAGCCAATGTAAGAGTGGATACAAGCTTATCTTTCATTGTTTGGGAACTCTGTTCACACTCATTGGTCCACACAAACTTCACCTTCTTTTGTGTCACTTTAGTCATAGGAGAAGCAATAGAAGAGAAACCATTCACAAACATCCGGTAACAATCGGCCAAACCCAGGAAACTTCTAATGTCTGATGGAGTCAAAGGTATAGGCCAATTTCTAATCACCTCCATTATCTTTGGATCCACCTTAATGCCATCACCCGACACCACATGCCCTAGAAAAGCAACCTCATTCAACTAAAACTCACATTTTTCGTATTTTGCACATAACCTCTCCTCCCTCAAGACTTGCAACACCACCCTCAAGTGATCCACATGCTACTGCTCACTATGGAAATAAATCAAGATATCATCAACAAAAACCACTAGACAAAAACTAGTTAGGGTTTAAAGACCCCATTCATGAGATCCATAAGTATAGCCAGTGCATTAGTCAACCCAAACGATATAACCACAAACTCAAAGTTCCCATACCTACTCTGGAAAGCCGTTTTGGGAATATCGCACTTCCTCACTTTCACTTGGTGATACCCGGACCTATGATCAATATTAGAGAATTGACTAGCCCCTTGAAGTTGATCAAAAAGTTCATCAATCCTTGGCAGAGAGTTCTTGTTCTTTATTGTAACTTTATTATGTTAATGGTAATCAATGCACATTCTAAGAGAACCATCCTTCCTCTTCACAAACAACACCGGTGCACCCAAAGGTGATTTACTCGGTCTTATAAAACCCTTTTCTAATAAATCTATCTAGGTGATTTACTAGGTCTTATAAAACTCTTTTCTAACAAATCCCTCAATTGCTCTATCAACACCTTCAACTCTGTCGGGCCATGTGGTAAGGGGTAATAGAAATTGGTTGAATATTGGGAAGGAGGTCTATGCCAAAATCTATTTCTCTTTCGAGAGGAACACTGGGAAGCTCGTCAGGAAAGACATCAAAAACTCATTAACTAACGGAATCAACTCAATAGGAAGGATTTTGGACTCAACATCCCTAACCATCACAAGATGATAGGTACAACCCCTAGAAATCAACTTTTGGGCTTTTAGACAAGAAATAAATCTAGCATTGATCACCACATCATAACTTTCCCACTTAAGTACGGGTTAGGGAATTGGAATTTAATATGGATTCTATAATCAATAAAAGCATAATATTCATAAAACTAATCCATTCAAAGAATGACATCAAAATTCACCATATCTAATTAAGCAAAATCATAAGGCAAGATTTTATGCATGATGAAAATGGGATAATTTTTATACTCTTTTAGAAACAATTGACTCCGCAATGTGGGTAGACATTTATAAGGTTCACATAACATTTCGGCAATATCATGAAGCTTTTCGGAGAGAAAAGGAGTAATAAAAGAAATAGTGGCACCCGGATCTATCAATGCATACACATCAAAATAAAAAACCTTTAACATACCAGTTATAACATCGGGCACCTCATCAACTCCTTGTCTCCCTTGAAGAGTATGGAATCTATTTTGCCTTAGAGCATCTCCTTGATGACCTCCCATTCCCTTGTGGTGCACATTAGCACAATGGCTTTGAGGATGGCCATCCCTACCCTTGGGTTGAGCATGTGGGCAATGAATAACCTTGTGGCAAACTTCACCACAACCAAAGCAAGCATTTGAATTCCACAAACAAGGACCACTATGATTCTTTTCATATCTTGGGCATCTAGGCTTTATCATCCCTTCATTACCACCTTGGAATATTTGATTGGGCACCCTATCATTGGTAAACCTCTTGTTGAAAGCATTGGATAACCCTTAGCCATGGAAATTTTGGCCTTGAGGAAACCGTGCACCCTTAGAGCCTTGGAACCACCTTCAAATTGAGCCCTCTTGGACTCAACAACCCTTCTCTTTCTAAGTTCCTCTCCCTCTAGTTACTCAGCATATGTCACGAGCTGAGACAAAAACACGTCCCTTACTAGCATGGCAGTACAACATTCTACATTAACCAAGTTGGATACACCCGACACAAATTTATTCAGCCTTGACTTAGGCTCAGTAACCAACTGTGGAGCATACTTGGAGAGTTGATTGAACTTGAGGGAATACTCCCTCACACTCATAGATGCTTGCTTTCAATTCATAAGTTCCATCATCTTTTCCTCCCTTAGCTCAATAGGAATGAACCGGTCGAGAAATATTGCTTTGAACTCCTCCTAAGAGATAACATCACCATTTCCCTTCTCAATCTTCTATTGAGTAAACCATATTTGAGCCACTATTTGAGTTTGTAGGCCGCCAACTCCGCTTTTTCCTCCGAGTTAACCCCAATAATGAACAACACCTTATACACCTCATTCATGAATTCTTAGGGAACCTAATCAACCTTGGACCCATAGAACTCCAATGGATTCATCCTAGTAAAATCCCTTATCTTGAGGCCAGAGTAGGAGCATGAGGGGCTTGGGCCCCTTGGTTGATTTGGTTGATCATAAGATGAGCCAATATTGCAATAGCATCTCAAAATTCTTCTTGGCCTACCCCTCCTTCTTGAGGAGCTTGAGGAGCAGGAGGAGCCAATTGCTCCTCCGGTGTACAGGCTCTTCTTCCTCTTGGAATCAGTATAATCTAGAATAGCAAAGAACATTCATTAGAGAAAATTCTTACCTTAACTCCTATAGCATGATACAGATCATGAAGAAGGGAAACATTTTCTATAACACCACATAGCCTCCTATTCATAGTCATGGTGCATTTCAAAACCATGAATAAGGCTCTAATTGACACAGTGCTTTGGATTACGAGGACCACTAACAAACTAGCTCTGATACCAAGTTTGTCATGACCCAAGACTAGGGCTTAGATATAACAAAATGAATGGGAACACGAAGGTTCTAAAACAAGCCTCTTAGCATATCAATCACATATCCTTGGCCGTGGACGCAAAGTAAATAACAATAAGAGATATATAAAATGGAAAGTGGGACTAAGGAAAATCTTGAATACAAACAAAGCATAAGAGTCAAGCTCATAACATAATAACATCATAATATACAACGTACACCTCTAAATGTGGAAGGGAGCGGGAGCCAAAACACTCTCCGGGCTCACCCACATAATGTAAAACGTTCAACATAAAAAATTCTTAAAAAAACAAGAAAAATAGATTATGACCTCAAACTTGTAGACTCACCAAGCTTGCCTTTGAGTATCTCACTAGCCATGTGGAGGATGATCAAAAGGAGCTCCGGTCCTACATGGTGATATCATGTTGGCAAAAGTATGCATTAGTACATCTAAATGTACAACTTATGTAGGAAGCAATGCAACAAATGTAAGCCAATATAATCAAGATCCGTACTAATTGGCAATAGATAGGCATAATTCCAATATGGCATGCATGATCAATGCTTGAAGTAAAACATGCTTATAAATCATCCAAGTTGTATCGAACATAATACATGTGTGGGAACAGACGCTAACTGACAAAAGTAAGACCAAACGAGCTACAACTTGGAATTTCGATGCTTACCTCTCATCGGTAAAGAGGTGGTCTACTTGCCAAAGTAAACCATACTTCATCTTACGGGAGCCTATCCCATTTCAGAGAGGTAACTCCCCTCACGGGTTCCCATCCCATTACAGGTGGATTCCATGATAAAGTACACTAAATGGATCCACTAATATAGCAAGGGTAATAATCATAATCTATTTTGGCAAATAGTTTCAGGAAAAAGTATAGACCCTTGAAGATAGTCCACGTTGACATCCAATTAATCGATGCTAAGTCTAATCCTACGAAATACTTGAAACAATCATATTTTAATAACTTGTAAGAATCATATAAACATGACATGAGTAGCTCTTAAACAGTATTGACCTCTAATAGTGAGCTTAACTTGAAAATGAGAATAGATCATAATCATACATGAACCCTTGATTTAACATTAATGGCTTACAAGAGGTAAATCTTGAAAATAGGGCTTAACTTTATACTTGCATAATCATAGATAATTTCATGAATTCATAACATACTTGATAACCCATATTCATCATGAAGTAAGTTGACTTGTAAAATATGTAAATAACTTGAGAATTATTGACTCAACATTTTATCGAACACTTGGTAGGTGTGTAATGCTTATTCAAAATCATGCATTTCAAGGGTGAAATCATTTGAGAAAACTCAATGCAAATTAACCCACCAACATATTGTAAAACCCTCATGTGAGATACCTTAAATTCCGTCATCAAATCTCATAATAGATCATAGTTTCATAGCTCAAAACATACATATTCCCAATAGATAAAATCAATTCATAGTGTAGGCTTGAGATAGATAGAAATGCATATTTAATCAATATTTCATAAACCCCTAACATATTCATGCTCATATTTCATAATAATAGATACGGATAAGTAATACCACTTGAAATCATACAATTTTCATAACAGTTGAGATTGGGCTCCATGGGTGAAAGGACCCAATGGATGAAACCCACATACCTTAAATTTAGGGATTCCTTGATGTAGACTTGAAGGAGACTCAAAACTTTAATGGAGTTCCTGAGATCCCAAATTAAGCTTGAGACAGTAGAATTTTGATGAAATATTTGGTTTTTCTTGGAGAGGGTTTTTAAAGTATCTTGGGTGATATAGAGTTGAAAAAATGGCCAAGTATAGGTGTTTTTGAACATAAATGGGCATGGGAAAAAGACCCCAATACGTTAGGAAGAAACAAGAAAAATTAAGGATGTGATAACACTTCTCCGTGACTGGTCCACGCAGCGGAACCAACGTGGATGCCCACTGTTTTGCGAAAAGTTGGTGAAAATCATTTTTCACTATAGGTCTTCTAAAATCGAGGTTATACCCATTTTCCATACAATGTTTCCCTCTTATCAAGAATATAAAGTTGGTCTTTTGATATCACACATGGATTTTGAGATATATGGAAATTATGATTATGGGCATTTTCGAAGTACATTTTGGGGCATTTTTGGGTCGTTTTAAATATGGCTATCAGCTCCTTAATAAAGACCAAATGATATCTAGCTCAATTGAATCATATTGTAGCATATTAGACTCATCTCACTCATAACAGGTGGATCATAGAAACATGGAAAATCAGATAAATAAGTGAGTATACTGGAGGTAAAGCTAACTCATAGGTGACTGCACCAATCATTCTTAAAATCTCAAATGGCTTAATATATCGAGGGCTAATATTACCCCATCTTCCAAGTCTCGTCACTCACTTTAAAGTCAATACCTGCCAAAACACTCTGTCACCAACCTCAAAAACTGTAACAACCCCAAAAAGTGCTAAAAATATGCCTTGGAAGTACCCAAAATCATAATTTTCATATATCTCAAAATCATGCGTGATATAAAAAATCTGACTTCATATTCTTGTTCAAAGGGTCAAACTTTGTGAGAAATGATTCTAACCCTAATTTTAGAGTAACCGTATAAAAATTTGAATTTCCTAAAAATGCAATTTCTAGTGTTATTTCCATGCCGCTTCCGCAATGTGCACTGATACATTTTTTGTTGTAGATTTTTGAATTTGGTCCAAAACTTTTATGACTTAGGCCTAAGAGTTATCAAATGTGAAAATACCATTACTTAGTCATTTTTAACCCTCATATCATTTTAAACATTCCCCAACACTCATTCGAACACATAGCCAAATATTGTACTCCTAAATACAAGTCTCAAAACCCTCTCCTAATCTAAGGATTTCCTTTCAAGCTTCAAGTATCCATCTCCAATCTTCATCAAGTTAATCTCTAATGCTAAGGTATCTGATTTTCTTTCTTGGGTTTTTTTTCACTCATGACACCCAAGTCTACTTTTACCCTAGTTTGCATGATTTAAACATGAATTACTCATAGGACTTATTTATTATGAAAATCATTGTATACTATGTTCGGATTATGAAATTGTTACTGTTTTGCTATGTTTTGACCTATGAAACAAAAGTCTAATGTAAGATTAATGAAGGTTTTTGGTGTATATTGCTTGAGGGTGTTACCAAGTATCTATTGAAGATATTACATTGAATTTTCTAGCATGATTTCACTCTTGAATTGCATTATTTTACACTTGTACTACACACCCTCTAAGTGTTTGATAAAATATCCGATTATGGCTCCTTTTGCAATTGAAGGTCCTATGCATGTCTTATGATTTTATTGACTATATGATGATGAAATGAATGTATGTATATGAGTTTTGTATGATGTTGAAGTGAATATATGTATATGGTATTTTCTATATAGTGTTGGAATGTGACCATGCCCTACTCGGGGGTTGCAAACCAAGTAACCTTGTGAAGAGGTTCGTACCTTGATAACCTATAGGGGGGATTGTACTTCAGTACCATATGTGGTAGCGTGTGACTATCCATAAACCTTATTGGGGTTTGTACCCATCAACCTATCGGGGGTTTTGTACTCTGGCACCACGGGTGTTAAGGTGCGACTATCCATCAACATTGTTGGGAGTTTGTACCCATCAAATTATCGAGTGGTTTGTACTTCGACACCATGAGTGGTAGGGTGCGACAATCCACTAACCTATCAAGGGATTTGTACTCCGCTAATACGGGTGGTACAGTGCGATGACCCATCAACGTATCGAGGGGTTTGTACTCCATCACCACGTGTGGTAGGGTTCGATAATCCACCAATCTATTGATGGGGTTGGGCTGTGACTGAGATGGTATCAGAGAACTAGGTTGTTAGATCATCGGAGTCCAACACACCGCAATGATTAGAGTCCTATTCATGGTTGTGTTGTGTACCACAACTATGAGTAGGAGGCTATGAGATGTTTTAGGAATTGTTTCCCTTATTCATGTTCTAAGTCATTCTATATAGTTGAAGTAAGTTTTCCTCCCGTAACGCTTTCTCTTTCCTATGCTAGATCCTACCTACCACGAGAAGGAGATGAGCCAGCATGCCTGAGGAGCAACTGGCTAATAGAGAGCTTAGGGATGCTCTCACCTTTCTTACATAATTTGTGGTTAATCAAGCCATCAAGGGTCCCAACCCCCTCATGCTCCTACACTGGCCTGTCGGGTGAGAAACATCATAAGAATGAATCCCCCGGAGTTCTATGCGTCAAAGGTGAGTAGGGACCCTCAAGAATTCATTGATGAGGTTTACAAGATTTTGTCTATTATGCTTATGAGGCCAGAGGATAAGGGCGAGTTGGAAGCTTACTAACTCAAAGGGGTAGCACAAATATGGTATAACCAATGGAAGGAGGAAAAGGGAGTCAACTATGTGGTGCTTTCGGAGGAATTCAAGGTGGCCTTCCGAAATCGGTTCTTCCCCCTTAAAATTAGGGAAGCTAAGTTTGTGGAATTTATAAATTTGAGATAAGGTCCATGAGTGCGAGGGAGTGTGCCCTTAATTTCAACTGACTTTCGAAATATGCTCCACATTGGGTGGTTGACTTAAAGTCTAGGATGAACAAATTTATGATGGGTGTGTCTGAGTAGATTAGTGAGGAGTGCTGGTCTGCCATATTGATTAGTAACATAGACTTATCGCATTTGATAACCTATGCAGAGCAAATGGAAGGGGACAAAGTGAGGAAGAGGAGGAACCGTGAGGGTTAGAGGGCCCGTTTCGAGGGTAAGTTCAAAAAGGGTGGCCAGATGCACCAAGGGCAAGGGTCCTCTAATGCTTCTAATAGGGGATTTTCCAACGACTTCCCAAGAGCCCAAGGTGTTGGTATTGGTGTTGGTGTTTTGGTCCCTAATAAGGTGTGGCAAGGGTCATAATGGCCCACACTTGAGGGATTCTAATGCATACTTTGGTTATGAGGAAGTGGGTCACAAGAAGGTGGATTGCGCTTGAAATCGCAACAAGGGAAAGGAGGTTCATCAGCAAGGTGCTAATTCAGTTCCTTTGGGGAGAGGTGTCCTACAAGATGGTGCCCCAGAGCACAATTGATTTTATGCTTTGGATGGGAGGCAAAGAGTAGATGAGGTTCCCGATGTTGTTACCAATATGTTGAAAATCTTTGACTTTGATGTGTATGGATTGATTGAACTGGGTGCCACTCATTCGTTTTTAACCTCTTTGTTGCCAAAAAGTTCCATGTTGACCCCAAATTGTGGCATGAGTTATTTGAAGTGTCTACTCCCATTGGTGCACTATTGCTGCTAGAAAAGTCTATAGAAGTTGTTCTATTTACATATTGCATAAAATATTGCCTTGTGATATTATTGAGTTAGAGATGGCTGATTTTGATATTATTTTTGGGATGGATTAGTTGCATGCATAATATGCTTCTATTGAATGTACAACCCGTAGAGTCAAATTCGAATTCCAAAATAAACCTGTCCTTGAGTGGGAGAGTCAAGATGTGGCGGTCAAGGGTAGATTCATCTCTTGATATAGCCCATAAGTTTATTTCTAAGGGGTGCTTTTATCATCTTGTGAGGGTTAGGGATGTGGAGTCTTAAGTCTTTCCTATAGAGTTGGTTTCGGTTGTAAATGAGTGTCTTGATGTCTTCCCAAATGACCTTCTCGGTGTTCTTCCCAAAAGTGAAATAGACTTCGGCATAGACCCCCTCACCTATACTCAACCCATTTCTATTCCCCCTTACCGTATGTCCCCAACGAAGTTGAAGGAATTGAAGGAGCAATTAAGGGGCTTATCGGAGAAGGGGTTCATTAGGCCTAGCCAAGCACCTTGGGGCGCACCAACATTGTTTGTGAAAAAGAAGGATGGGTCCCTTAGGATGTATATTGACTACCAATAACTCAATGAGGTCACCATCAAGAATAGGTGTCCTCTTCTAAGGATTGATGATTTATTTGACTAATTGCAAGGGACTAGCCATTACTCTAAGATTGGTCTCCGATTTGGGTATCATCAAGTGAGGGTGAGGGAGTGATATGTTCCCAAGACGTCTTTATGAACTATATATGGGCATTACGAGTTTGTTGTGATGTCTTTTGGGTTGACCAATGCACTAGTTGTCTTCATGGACTTTATGAATAGGGTCTTCAATCCCTACCTTGATTCTTTTATTATGGTATTTATTGATGATATTTTGATCTATTTTCATGGTGAGGAGGAGCATAGGGCTCATTTGAGGATTGTGTTGCAAATATTGAGGGAGGAGAAATTGTATGCTAAAAATGAAAAGTGTGAATTTTGGTTAAGGGAGGTTGCCTATCTATGACATGTGGTGTTGGGGGATGGTATTAAGGTGGATCCTAAGAAGACCGATGTGATTATAAATTGTCCTAGATTATTGACCCCGTCGGACATTAGGAACTTGTTAGGAGGTTTGTGAATGGGTTCTTTTCTATTGCTTCCCCTATGACAAAATTGACTCAAAAGAAGGCTAACATTGTGTGGATTGATGAATGTGAGAGGAACTTCCAAACCTTGAATGATAAGTTTGTGTCCACTCCTATATTTTCGCTACTGTATGAGCTTGAGGGATTTATGGTGTATTATGATTCTTCTAAAGTTGGTTCGGGTTGTATGCTAATGCAAAATGGTAAATTGATAGCCTATAATTCTAGACAACTCAAAGTGCATGAAAGGAACTACCCTACTCATGATCTTGAATTGGCTGCCATAGTATTTTCCTTGAAAATTTGATGACATTATTTGTATGGGGTGCATTTTGATATGTTAACCGATCAAAAGAGCCTCCAATATGTCTTCACTCAAAAAGATCTTAACTTAAGGCAAAGAAGATGGCTAGAACTTCTTAAAGATTATGATATGAGTGTGCATTATCATTTGGGTAAGGCTAATATGGTGGCGGATACTTTGAGTAGGGTGTCCATAGGTATCCTAGTTCATGCTAATGGTGGTCAAAAAGAGATGGCTAGGGAAGTGCATTGGTTGGCTAGATTGGGGGTTAGATTGGAGTAGGTTGGTAGTGGTGATGTTGTTGTCGTGGATGGTTCTAGGTCTTCTTTAGTTGATGAGGTGATGACAAAACAAGATCTTGATCCCTCCTTGTTAGAGTTGAAGGCCTTGGTGAAAGAGGGCAAGGTGGAGGTTTTCTCCCAAGGGAGAGATAGTGCCCTTAGGCAGTAAGGTAGGTTGTGTGTACCGTGTGTTGATAGCTTGATAGATAGTGCCCTTAAGATCCTTTTGAGGCCCAGGTGTAGGCGCTTAAGGGGCTTGGGTTCCTTGATTGGCTTGATTAGTTAGAACTTATGCAAGCATGGTGAGAACACCTCAAAGCTCCTTATTTTTTGATTGCCCTCGAGAGTGCGAGCCTGTCTTCCCCTTGTGTTGGACATGATCTAGCATAGCAAAGAACAATCATTAGGGGGGAATCTTACTCCAACTCTATGGCACGGCTTAGAACATGAAGAAGGGAAACATTTCCTAAAACATCTCATAGCCTCCTACTCATAGTTGTGGTGCACAACATAACCACGAATAATACTTTAATTGACGCAGTGTGTTGGAGTCTGAGGATCTATCAATCTAGGGCTCTGATATCATCTTTGTCATGACCCAAGCCTAGGGCCTAGATGTGACTGGTGAATGGGGAACCCGAAGGAACCCCAAAAAAGCCTCATAGCATATCATTACACATCCTTGGTCATGAGAGCAATTAAAATTACAATAAATGATAATCTTAAACAAGGGAAAATTGGGACAAAGGGAACATCGTTCTTGTCATAAGCAACAAGAGTCAATAGAGCCAAGACTCATAACATAGATACACCATATATCCAACAACACCTCTACTAATAAAGATGAGAGAGGGGGCCAAGACAAAGCAGCCGGGATCACCCTCATAGTCAAAACATCATCAAAAGAGAGAAAGTCTTAATACATAGCAAGAGATCATAGGTAACGTCCTCGAAATGGAGGACTCAATAACAAGCGTGAGCGAAGTCGTACTACCCATGTGGAGGAGGATGCTCAAGAGGGACTCATGTTCCTACATGGTGATATCATGTAGGAAAGAGTATGCGTTAGTACGTTTAAATATATTAAGTATGTGGGATGCAATGCAACAAGAGATAGGCATCACGATCAAAATACTTTATAATAACCAATAAGTAGCATAATGACAATATGGCTTGTATAACGAACTCTTAAGTAAGTCATGTTTTGCAAATCGTTCATCATACATGGATCATAATATAAGTGTGTAAAGAAGCTTAAACCGATATAACATAAGGCCTTTTGGAGCCAACATACTTAGGATAGCCCGTTCCCCTTTTCAGATTAAGTAACCTTTCTTATGGAAGCCCGTCCCTTTTTGGACAAAGGTCCCTCCTTACAAGATCCCATCCCTTTTTAGATTAAATGACCTTCCTTATGGGATCTCTTCCCTTTTTGGATTAAGTGACCTTCCTTATGGGAGCCCATCGCTTTTCGGATTAAGTGACCTTCCTTATGGGATTCCGTCCCTTTTCGGATTAAGTGGCCTTCCTTACGAGACCCCATCCCTTTTCAGATTAAGTGATGTTCCTTACGGGATCCTATTTGCACTAGCACTACACACACGCTAAGTGTTTGATAAAATATTCGGTTATGGGTTCTTGAGTTGTTGAAGGTCTAAAGCATGGCATATGAATTGAATGACTTTATGATGATGATAATAATGTTTATATGAGTTATTTTCATGAAAGGTACCTGTGGTACTTCAAGTAGATTGTTAGGATTCCACGTTTGTCGTATTCTTGTGAAAATGGAGAAGGTCATCCCTTGATGCTTGAAATGTAATGATTTAATGAACTAGTTCTATGATTTCTACAGAAAAGGCCATGTAATAAGGCAGAAAGACTAATGATTCCTACCATTATCTTTAGTATGGACATCCTACCAAAAAGGCTATTTTGTAAGGTAGAATAACTAATGGTTTCCACTGGAAAGATCATATTGTATGGGATATACACCCTACCGAAAAGGTCATGACATAAGCTAGAAAAACTAATGGTTTCCACTGAAAAGATCATATCGTAAGGTGTAGACATTCTATTAAAAAGGTCATGCCGTAAGGTAAAATGAATCACTACTCCTACCCAAAAGATTATATCGTAAAGTAGGGGACGTCTAATACCACCTATCAAAAAGACTATTCGTACTATAGAAGTATTGGTAACACTCTCCAAAAAGGTTATACTGTAAGGCGAGTGGGGGCCATTTGGCTCATTTCATGAAGGTTTGTAAAAAGGGTTTGAGTTTGTATTCCTATTGAGTTTACATTCCTTGATCATGATATACAAGCATGTTTTATATTAAGTAATGATCATGCATGTCATATTGATGTTATAACTATCCTTTCCTTATAATTATACATTTCGATGATGTTGTCTATCCCTTGCTGGCATTTTATCTACATAGTACATTCAAATGTACTAATGCATACTCTATGCCTACATGATGTTACCGTGTAGGAACCATAGCCCCTATTGATCCTCCTCCTCATGGCTAGACCAATTGTTCAAGTTAGCTTTGGTGAGTCCTCATGTCCGGGGACAATATCTATCCTCTCTCATGCTTATTTTTCGATTATATCATGTATATTTGGATAATCTATTTTCATTACTATGAGGGTGAGCCCGGTTTCTTGTTTTAGCCCCTACTAAGTTCTATGTTTAGAGGAGTTATTGGACATGTCTTGTATAATGCTATAAGCTTTGACTCTCTCTCTCTTGGTTCTTATTGTTTATGATATGAAAGATGTCCCTTAGCCCCGGTTAACCCTATTTGCATTCTCTTGTTGTTGTTTAATTGCCGCTACGACAAGGATGTATAGTGATATACTAAAAGGCTTGTCTGGGGTTCCTTCGGGTTCCCCATTCACTGGTCATGACTAGGCCCTAGGTCCGGGTCATGAAAAAGATGGTATCAAAACACTAAGTTGTTAGATCCTCGGAGTCTAACACATTGTGTCGATTAGAGTCTTATTCACTGTTGTGTTGTGCACCACAAATATAAGTAGGAGGCTATGAGATGTTTTAGGAGATGTTTCCCTTCTTCATATTCTAAGTAATTCTATAGAGTTGAAGTAAGTTTTTTCCCCTAACAATTGTTCTTTACTATGCTATTTGATCATGTCTAACACAAAAGAAAGAAGAGCTGGTGCTCCCGAGGAACAACCGGCTCATGGAGAGCTTCGGGATGCTATTACTTTGCTTGAACAAGTTGTTGCTAACCAAGCCAATCAAGGGGCCCAAGCCTGTCATGCTCCTACCCCGAGATCTAGAGTGAGAGACTTCATGAGAAAGAACCCACTAGACTTCTATGGGTCAAAGGTGGATGACGACCCACAAGAGTTTATTGATGAGATTTATAAAGTATTGGCCATCGTGAATATTAGATGAAAAACCCTACAATTGCCTAAGAATGTCCCCATAATCATTATTCCCTTATATCTCAAATTAGGAATATTTAAAGACCTGTCCACGTAGCTCAGAAAGACATCATGATGCATTTTTGTAACATCTCAAAATTCATGCAGAATTTCACAAATCCGACTTAATATTCTTGTTGAGAAGGCAAAATTGTGTGAGGGATCAAGTAACTACAAGGCATCCTTTGTTCGTTCCAAGAAAAATAATTTTTGGTGAAACTTTGCAAAAGCAGTAGCTGTCCGCGACAGGTCCGAGACTGGTCCCGACGCAGACCTGACATGGATTAGTTTAAAAATTTTCAAAAAATGTTGTTTTTCACTCCAGCTCAATTGGCTAATAACCCTATACCTATATATGCCAAAATTCCTCATTCTTTAGCCATTTTGAGCCCTAAAAACCTCTCAAAATCCTCTCCAATCTTCATCCAGCTCTCCATCCATTCTCAAGGTTTTCAAGAAGTCTTGTAAGAATTCAAGGAAACCAAGTCATACCCCAAGTTCTTCATCAAGATTCAAGTGTCCCAATCTCTTTCTAGATCTAAGGAAAAGCCTTGAAGCTTCAAGTATCCATTAAAGTCTTCTTCAAGAAATTCTTCAAGGTAAAGGTATGTAGGTTTTAGCCATAAGGTTCTTCCACCCATGGTGCCCTAATATCCTTTTAACTTAATTTGCATGCTTTAAACTTGATTTTACAAATGGATTTACTATTATAAGCATGTATATGAACTATGTTAAAGCCATGTAAAGTTGTGACTATTTTGCCATATTTTGAGCCATAAATATTGGATATAATGTAAGATTTAATGAGGGATTTTGATGTATATTGCTTAAGGGTGTTGCAAGGTGTTGATTGATGGTTTTAAAATGGATTTTATTGCATTATTTCATCTCTAAATTTCATGGTTTTATACTACCATTACACACCCTCTAAACGTTTGATAAAATGTTTAGTTATGGTTTCTTGAGGAATTAAAGGTCAAAAGAATGGGATATGATATAATTGATGTTATGATGATGAAAAGAGCTTATGTATATGATATAATCTATCTAAAGTGTTGCATTAGACCATTCCCAATCTGGGGGACTATGAACCCAGACAACCGAGGTAGGGGTTTGTGCTAATCAACCAAGGTGGGGGTTTGTACTCATAAACCGAGGTGCAAGTTTATACTCATCAATCAAGTTGGGGGTTTGTATGCATCAAACCATGTTATGGGTTTGTACTTTGCCACCAGGGTGATAAGGTATGATTACAATCAACCATGTGAGGGGTTTGTACCACACCATCAGGGTGATGGAGTGAGATCATCATCAACCGACCAAGAGGTTTATACTTTAGAAATCTAGTTGGTATATTCTACACATATGATATCCTATATGGGCATGAGTTACTTATGCATGTTTTACTTATGGATTGATCATACATGTCATATTGTTATTATTCATATCTATTACTTATAATTAAGCACTTTGATTATGATGTCTGTCTCTTGTTGTATTGCATCCTAGATACTTAGTACATTCAAACATACTAATGCATACTCTTGCCAACATAATATCACCATGTAGGAACTCGGAGCCCAAGTTGATCACCCTCCTCCTACACATGGCTAGTTTGGTGCTACTCAAGCTAGTTGGTGAGCCCTCCACTTCAGGTACCTTAGTTGATATTTCTCTTATTATGTTCTATTTTTACTATGAGGGTGAGCCCGGTTGGTTTGTATTGGCCCCCGCTCTTATCTATATAGTAGAGGTATTGTTGGACATGCAATGTATCTATGTTACGAGCCTTGACTCTTTTCATCTCTTGATGTTTTTCATATACAAGCTTTCCCTTAGTATCTTTCCCCTAATTTCACATCTTTTATGTTAATTACTTATTTTTGCGAAAAAAGATGTGCTGATGATATGCTAAGAGGCTTGTCTGGGTTCCTTTGGGTTCCCTATTCGCCGGTCACGTCTAGGCCCTAGGCTTGGGTCATGACAAAGATGGTATCAGAGCACTAGGTTGTTAGATCCTCGGCGTCCAACACACTGCGTCGATTAGAGTCTTGTTCATGGGTGTGTTTAGCACCACAACTATGAGAAAGACACTATGTGATATTTTAGGAAATGTTTTCCTTCTTCATGGTCTACGTCATGCTTTAGAAGTGAGATAGGGCTTTCCTCTTTAAGGAATGTTGTTTACTCTTCTAGTTGATCATGCCACTTGAAAGAGGAAGGTGAAGAAAGACAGTTGGAAGTTTTGATTTTGATGGATCCGAGTTTTACCATTCCTTTAATTATTACTTTTGGTTGCTAGTGGGATTCTTGTGTGCCCCCAGTTGTTATGTGAACCATTGGTGTTTACCTCTTGGTTGGGTATATTGTTTCTAGAAAGTTCATAGGTACTATTCCATGTTCATATTGCATTTTAGGTCTTGCCTTGTGGCTTGTTGGATTTGATGTGGTGTATTTGATGTTGTACTTGGGATGGAATGGTTGCATGCATGTTGTGTCTTCATGGATAGTAGGACCCATAAAGATAGCTCTCGATTCCCTAATGAGCCCATCTTAGAGTGGGAGGTTGTTTAATGGTAGCATGGAAGGTATGTCCATTTCTTGTCATATGGTACAATTGGTCTCTTAGGGGTTGCATTTTATCATCTTTTGAGAACTGGAGGTGTTGAACCTAAGTTGTTTTGTTTATAGAATTGTTAGTGGTGGTAGATGAGGCTATGAATGTCCCTTTTCAATATTTTGAATTTGGGGTGGTGTCCTTTGGTTGGACTAGTACACCGGCTATGCCTATAAGTCTCATGAATTAGATCTTTCAGCCACTACTCTAATAGGTTTATGGTGTTTTTGGTGATGATAATATGGTTCGTTCCCTAATAAGGTAGTGCATGTGAGTCATTTGATGGTAATACTGCAAGTTTAAGGAAGAAGGTTGGGTGCTAAGTAGGGAGATGCGAATTTTTATGGTAACAGGTTGCCTTCGTAGGTTGTCGGGTGATGGTATTAAGGTGGACCTTGTAAGACGAAGGTGATTAGAGGTTAGCCTAGACCTTCAACTCCACCGAATATTAGGAGACTCTTAGGTTTAGTGGGCTATTACTGGAGATTGTGACAAGGCTCTCTTCTATTGATGCTCCTATGACTTAGTTGACCCTAAGTAAGGCGATGTTGTGACCGATGTTTTTGGAGTAGAGTGATTTGATAGGTCTGGGGGTTGCTATTCCTTGTGTTATTCCTTGGTTCTAGTAGGATTCATGTGTATGTGGGTTGATCCTTGATTCTTTCCAATCAAGGAGACAAAAAAATTATTTTCAAGAAAACCTACATGGATTTTACTTACTTTAATTTGGGGTTTGAATATTATGATTCCTAAATTTTTATTGATGTATGGATAGTGTTTGTTTGATGATTTTAATGTGAATTAAACCATTTTATGAGGATTTACTTTGGGTTTATGAAGTTATAAGTATGCATGTTCCCTTTTTAAATTATTTATGCATGAGAGATTACACTATGGATTTAAATATGGAATTAATTATGTTTTTAATTCAACTTCATATTATGAATGTTGATTTTAAATGGAGTCTTAATTACCCATGTCATTCCCTCATTGTTCATAGCATATGAATTCATGTGTACGGATTATTTTGAAAAATTATGTTATGTGTAAGCCCAATTTCATTTTATGGTATTATTTTTATAAACTATTGGTTATGACAATATTGTGATCACATATATGTGTTTGATTTTGATTCTTTGAGCATTTTGGGTGCTTGCACTATTTTGTATACGAATAGGCTATTCATATGAATGAGTATTGTAACTATGAAATTATGATTTTGGCATTTGAACCTAAGTATGAATTATTTTGAATGGTGTTTGGCTTTTAAGCCCAATTGTACATTGAAATGATTTGGAAAATGACTATTGCCTCTTTGAAAGTATATACATGCATATTATAAGTATTCTTGGGGGACAACGGCTTAGATTGATGGGTTGGAGGTCTTGGGGTAGTTTGGGCTACTTGCATAGCGTGCTTTCAATGAGGATAGAACCTGTAAGGTTGTAATATGATGGTTAAGGGTGGTTGATCTATTTGTTCAACTATATTGGGTTAGTCACTTCTATAAGGTTGATTAAAGGTTCGAGTTTTACTCCCAAGTGTGGATGACGGTAGGTGATAATCCAAAGTGTCCTATTGAACTAGGAATGCGCGTTTTGGTTACTGGTGGAGTTATTTGGTGGGCTTGTGCACTGGTTTGTCCATTGGGTTTCATGAATAGGGTCTTAAAACCCTACCTCGGCATGTTTATGGTGGTCTCTAGTAATGAAGTATTGATTTATTTAGAGCTTGTGAATCATTTTAGGTTAATGTTGCAAGTCTTGGAGGATGAGAGGTTGTTTGCTTAACATGATAGGTATGAGTTGAAGATAACAAGAAGGTGATAATAACTCCTTAACGATTATGATATCAGTATGCATTATTTTTACCCATTGAGGCTAATGTTGTAGTTGATGCTCTATATAGGGTGCCTATGGGTAGCCTCGCATATGTGGATAATGGTGACAAGGAGGTGACTAGAGAGGTCCATCGGTTGGCTAGATTGGGGGTTATGTTGGAGGAGGTTGAGCATGGTGGTGTAGTATTCTTGATAGTTCCAAATCTTCTTTGGTTGAAGACGTCTAGTTTAAGCAAGTCCTTGATTCCGCCTTATTAGAGTTGGAAAGTGGAGGTTGTCTCCCAAGTGGGAGATGGTGGTTTATGGTACCGAGTGGACTAGGTGTATTTAAGGTTGACAATTGAGTTGAGGTTTGTGAGTCCTTGTAGAAGGTAGAGGGAGTTTGGTAAGGTTGCGTAAGGATCAGAATTATGTAGAGATGTGGATACGATTAGTCTGATTCTTCATGCTTCTAGGTTGATGGGATGTGTTAGTGACTCTAGTGATATAAAACTCTTTGAGATAGTGGGTGATGTGGAGGATAAAATGGCTTAGAAAAAGTTCCTAGTAAAGGTATTGGATAGAAGGATGGAAAAGTTTATTAATAAAGATGTGGTGTTCGTCAAGGTCCGTTGGAAGATTCGTAAGGTCAAAAGTGTCTTTTGAGGAGCCAGAGTAGGAATGGAGGAGCAATATTTGTATCTCTTTCATTCTATTCAAGCTTATGATAGAACATCAAGTCCTTTTATGATACCAAGTTTTGTGTTTCAGCCCTTATGTCATTGCATGCATTCATGATTATGTTGACAAGTTCATGATGATTTTAACACTTGGGTTGAGATTTCAAAAATGGTGTTTAAGTGGACTGTTACATTCTTGTTGGGGCTGACTTCTTCATGATTACTCTTCTTATAGACGTCTCTTTGACATTTTGGGACAAGTGTTCCCAAGGGGGAGATATTGAAACTCCCCACACTTGCCTAGGAATGCCCCTATAATCGTAATTCCCTTATATCTCACATTGGGGATATTTAAACACCCCTCCACGTGGCTTAGAAAGGCCCTATGATGCATTTTTTTCAATATCTCAAAATTTGTGCAGAATTTCGCAAATCTGACTTCATATTCTTGTTCAGAGGGAAAAATTGTGTGGGAGAAAGAGTATCTACAAGGCATACTTTGTCCATGCCAAGAAAAATAATTTTTGGTGAAACTTCGCAAAAAATAGTATCTGTCCGCGATGGGTCCGTGATGAGTACTTGAGAAAGACTCGTTCAAAAACTTTCGAAAAAGGTTCTTTTTCACTCCAAGGCAATTGGGTAATAACCGTATCCATATGTATGCGAAAATCCCTCATTCTTTAGCAGATTTGAGCCCTAAAAACCAACCAAAAACCTCTCAAAACCCTTTGTAATCTTCATCGAATTCTTCATCCATTCTCAAAGTTTTCAAGAAGTCTTGTTAGAATTCAAGGAAACCAAGTTAAGCCCCAAGTCCTTCCTTAAGATTCAAGTGTCCCAATCTCTTTCCAGATCTAAGGAAGTACCTTCAACCTTCAAGTCTCCATTAAAGTCTTATTCAAGAAATTCTTCAAGCTGAAGGTATCTAGATTTTAGCCATAGGATTCTTTCACCCATGGTGCGCTAATCTCCTTTTTACTTAATTTACATGATTTAAAGTTGATTTTACAAATGGGTTTACTGTTATGAACATGTCTATGAACTATGTTAAAGCTACGTAAAGTTGGGACTGTTTTGCTATGTTTTGAGCTATAAATCTTGGATCTAATGTAAGATTTTACGAGGATTTTGATGTATATTGCTTGAGTGTGTTGCGTTGTATTGATTGATGGTTTTACAATGAATTTTCTTGCATGATTTCATCTCTAAATTGCATGGTTTTATACTACCATTTCAGACACTCTAAATGTTTGATAAAATGTCCGGTTATGGTTTCTTGAGGAATTGAAGATCCAAAGAATGAGATATTATATAATTAACGTTATGATGATGAAAAGAGCTTACGTATATGATATACTCAATGTAAAGTGTTGCATTTGACCATGCCCAATCTGGCAGACTAAGAACCTGGACAATCGAGGTGGGGTTTGTACTCATCAACCGAGGTGTGGGTTTGTACTCATCAAACCATGTGAGGGGTTTGCACTTTACGATCAGGGTGATGGTGTGATTATAATCAACCATGTGAGGGGTTTGTACCATACCACCAGGGTGATGGTGTGAGATCATCATCAACCGACCAAGGGGTTTATACTTTGGAAATCTAGTTGGTTTATTCTACACATATGATATCCTATATGAGCATGAGTTACTTAAGAGTGTTTTACTTATGCATTGATCATACATGTCATATTGTTATTATTCGTATCCACTGCTTATAATTATGTACTTTGAATATGATGCCTATCCCTTGTTGCTTTGCATCCTACATACTTAGTACATTCAAATGTACTAACGCATACTCTTGCCTATATGAAATTACCATGTAGGAACTGGAGCCCAAGTTGATCACCCTCCTCCTCCATGTGGTTAGCTTGGTGCTACTCAAGCTAGTTGGTGAGCCCTCCACTTCGGGGACCTTAGTCTATGTTTCTTTTATTATGTATTGAGAAACTCTTCTTATGTTCTATTTTGACTATAAGGGTGAGCCCAGTTGCTCTGTCTTTGCCCCTGCTCATATCTATGTAGTAGAGGTGTTGTTCGACATGCTATGTATCTATGTTTTGAGCCTTGATTCTTTAGGTCTCTTGATGATTTTGATATAAAAGCTTTACCTTAGTCCCTTGCCCCTAATTTCAAATCTTTTATGTTAATTACTTATTTTCGCGATCAAGAGTGTGTGATGACATGCGAAGAGGCTTGTCTAGGATTCCTTCAAGTTCCCCATTCATCGGTCACGTCTAGGCCCCAAGTTATGGTTGTGACATTAGATTGGAAGATAAGGCAGAGTTCGCAGCTTACCAACTCAAGGGGGTAGTACAAATATGGTTTACTCAATGGATGGAAGGGAAGGGAAACAATAATGTGGTTCTATGGGAGGAGTTTAAGGAGGCTTTTCTTGATCGATTCTTCTCTCTTGAGCTTAGGGAGGCCAAAATGGTGAAGTTTATGAATTTGAAGCAAGTTTCAATGAGTGTGAGGGATTATGCCCTCAAGTTCCAGCAACTCTCTAAGTATGTTCCTCACTTGGTTGTCGGCCCAAGGGCTAGAATGAATAATTTGTGATGGCTGTTTCCAATTTTTTAAGTGAAGAATGTCAGTCCGCTATGTGGATTAGCGACATGGAATTTTGTAGTGGTTTTGATGGTTTCAACTTTCTTTGATGGGAAGGGGTCTAGTTTGAGCAAGCCCTCGATCATGCCTTAATAGAGTTGGAGGTTGTTTCCTAAGGGGGAGATGGTGGTTTATGGTACCAAGTGGACTATGTGTTTTTGAGGTTGGCAATTGAGTTCATGGTTTGAAGGGTTCTTTATAGAGTGTTGAAAAAGATTGGTAAGGTTGCATGCAAATGGGAACTTGCCTATGAGTATGGGTATGGTTCGTCCGGTTTTTCATGCTTTTAGGTTGAAAGGGATGTGTTGGTGACTGTAATGCTATGAACTCTTTGAGGTTGTGGGTGTTGTGGAGGATGAGTTGACTTATGAGAAGGTCCAATGGAGAAGTTGGGTGGATACAAGTAAAGGTTGATTTGTGAGTCCCTTTTAAGATTAAGTGGCCTTCCTTACAGGAGCCCATCCCTTTTTAGATTAAGTGGTCTTCCTTACGTGAGCCCATCCCTTTTCGGATTAAGTGACCTTCTTTACGATATCCGATCCCTTTTCGAATAAAGCATTTCATATGACTAGCTCATAAAATCAATACATTTCAACCATCAAGAAAGTACTCCTTCTTTTCCCAAGAATACAACAACATGAGGACCTAACAATTCACTTGCAATACCATAGGTGCTTTACATGATTTAGACACATAAATATACATTCCTTTCATCGTTATATACATATATTCCTTTTCATCATCATTTGGTCATCACATACATACATCATTTCATCATCATATAATCATTATAATATCATTCAGCTCATAAGACATGCATTGGACCTTCAATTCCTCAAGTAACCCTAGCCGGACATTTTATCAAACACTTGGCGAGTGTGAAATGGTAGTATAAGACCATGAAATTTAGAGATGTAATCATGCAAGTATATCCATTGTTAAACCGTCAATCAACACCTTCAAACACCATCAAGCAATATATATCTAAACCCCTCATGAAATCTTACAATAGGTCCAAGATTTATAGCTCAAAACATAGCAAAACCGTCTCAAAGTTACATAGCTTTAACATAGCACATAGACAAGTTCATAGTAGTAAAGCCATTTGTAAAATTAACTTTAAATCATGCAAATTGGGTAAAAAGGAGGTCAGGGCACCATGGATGGAAGGATTCAATGGTTGAAATCCACACCTTAGCTTTGGAGAACCCTTGAAAGAGATTGGAGATAGAGACCTGAAACTTGAATGAAATTCTTGAAGAAATCCTTAGGATTGGTCTTGAGTTTTGGGACTTGAATTTAGGGTAAAATATGAGGCTAATTGTTTGAGTAAGTTTGGGAAATGTTTTGGGTGATATAAGGGTGAAATAAGGCTAAGTATAAGTATTTTCACATATAGGAACCCTTAGGCCCAAGAGTAAAAAGTCTTACACCGAAACAATAAAATTGGACCAAAATAACAGACTAGCGTGTCCTACCACTGTCACATAAACAACACTGTTTTTGTGCCATCTTGAAAATTTGTAATTCGGTATGGCTGCTCTAAAATCGAGGTTATACCTTTTTCCTCCTAATTTTGACACCCTGAACAAGAATATAAAGTTGAATTTTTGATAGTGTGCACAAATTTTGAGATATATGGAATTTAAAATTTCAGGCGCTTCTGAGGCACATTTTCAAGCACTTTTTAGGTCATTTCAGCAGGTTACTATCGGAGATTTGTGAATGGGTTCTCTTCTATTGCTTCTCCCATGAATTAGTTGACTCAAAAGAAGTCTAAGTTTGTGTGGACCAATAAGTATGAAAAGAGTTTCAAAACCTTGAAGGATAAGCTTGTCTCCAGTCCTATCTTGTCTCAACCGTAGGGGTTAGAAGAGTTTGTGTGTATTGTGATGCCTCCCGAATTGGTTTGGGTTGTGTCATGATGCAAAATGGTAAGGTGATAGCCTTTGCTTCTAGACAACTCAAGGTGCATGAGAAGAATTATCCTACTCATGATCATGAATTAGCTGCCGTGGTATTTTCTTTGAAAATTTGGCATCATTATTTGTATGGAGTGCATGTTGATGTGTTTACCGATCATAAGAGTCTCTAATATGTGTTCAATTAAAAAATCTCAACTTAAGACAATAAAGGTGGTTAGATTTTTTTAAAGATTATTATATGAGTGTGCATTATCATCCTGATAAGGCTACTGTTGTGTCGGATGCTTTGAGTAGGGTGTCTATGGGTAGCCTAGCTCATGTTGATGATAGTGGTACAGTGATGGCTTGAGAGTCTTATCGGTTGCCTGGATTGGTGGTTAGTTGAAGGATATTGATGATGGTGGTATTATGGTTGTTGATGGATCAAAATCTTCCTTTATTGATGATGTGAAATCAAAGCAAGATCTTGACCCCACCTTGTTAGAGTTGAAGGCTTTGGTGAGAGATGGGAAATTGGAGGTTTTCTCCTAAGGCAGAGATGGTACCCTTAGATACCAAGGTAGGTTGTATATGCCTTGTATTGATGATTTGAGAAAGAAGATTCATGATGAGGATCATAATTCTTCCTGTTTTATTCACCCTGGTTCTACCAAGATATATAGAGATTTGAGGGATGTGTTTTGGTGTGGAGGTATGAAGAAAGACATTGCCAAAATTGTGTCCCGTTGTCATAGTTGCCAATAAGTCAAAGCCAAACATCAAAAAGTTTGAGTGGCCTAACTCAACATAAAGAGATTCCTACTTGGAAGTTGGAGGAAATTAACATGGATTTTGTGGTTGGGTTGCCTAAGACTAGAAAAGCTTTCACTTCTATTTGGATTGTGGTTGATAGAATGACAAAGTCGGCTCATTTCCTATCGATTAAGACTACATATGGTGCCGATAATTATGCTAGGTTGTACATTCATGAGTTGGTTAGATTGCATTAGATGATCTTGTCTATCATATTGGATTGTGGTGCTCAATACACTTCACACTTTTGGAGGTCCTTCCAAAGAGGTCTTAGTACGAAGCTAAAGCTTAGCACAATCTTTCACCCTCAAACAGATGGCCCAGCCAAAAGAACTATCCAAACTCTTGAGGATATTCTTAGAGCTTGTGTTTTGGAGTTTGTGGGTAGTTGGGATGATCATCTTCCATTGATTTTGTTTGCTTATAATAATAGCTACTATTCTAGCATTGGTATGGCTCCTTTCGAGGCTCTCTATTGTAGATGTTGGAGATCACCGGTTAGATGGTTTAAGGTAGGGGAAATGGCTTTGTTAGGGTTAGATCTGGTTATGGAGACTATGGAGAAAGTAAAGTTAATTGGGGAAAGGTTGAATATATCCCAAAGTCATCAAAAGTCCTATGCCGATATGAGGAGAAGGGAGCTTGAATTTAAAGTTAGTGATTGGGTCTATTTGAAGGTTTCACCCATGAAGGGTGTGGTGTAATTGAGTCCAACATTTTTGGGTCCTTATAGGGTGTTGAAGAAGACTGGTAATATGGCCTATGAGTTGGAGTTGCCTAGTGAAATGGACTTGGTTCATCGGTCTTTCATGTGTCTATGTTGAGGAAATGTGTGCGTGACCCGAATGCTATTATCCCATTGGATGTTTTAAGTGTTTTTGAAGACAACTTGACTTATGAAGAGGTTCTAGTAAAGATCTTGAATAGACAAGTGAAGAGGTTGAGAAACACGGATATGGTTTCCGTGAAGATCCTTCGGAGGAATCAACAAGTCAGAAGTGCTACATGGGAGGCCGAAGCGGTCATGCAAAAGAGATATCCCCATCTTTTCCATTCTACTAAAATCTAAGGTACTAATTACAAGTCCATTATGTTATTTCATGTCTCATGTATTAGTCCTATATGTCGTTCGCATGCATTCATATTTGTGTCAACAACTTCATGGTAATTTTATCACTTATGTTGAGATTTTTTGAAATTGTGTTTAAGTGCATTGTTGCATTCTTGTTGGGGATGATTTCTTCATGATTATTCTTCTTATATACATTTCTTCGACATTAGGGGACAAATGTCCCCAAGGGGTAGATATTGAAATGAACCCAAAAAAATGCCCGAAAATGTGCCTCGGAAGTGCTCGAATTGTAATTTTCATATATCTCACAATTTGTATGTGATATCGGTAATCCAACTTCATATTCTTGTTTAGGAGGCAAAATTGAGTGGGGGACGTGTCTAAGCCCGATTTTAGAGAGACTAAATCAGAATTTAAATTTTCCAAAAATGCAATTCCCAGGAAGGGTTCGCGCCCCTAATGCGACATGGCCAGGACGCGCCCCTGTGTTATTTTGCCCAGTTTTTTGTTAAATGGTCAAAGACTTTTGGGTCTTGGGCCTAAGACTTTCCATGCATTGAAATACCTATACTTAGCCATATTTCACCTTCATATCATACAAGATATTGCCCAATACTCCCTCAAATATAGGCAAATATTTTACTCAAATTTCAAGTGCCAAATCTCATTTTATATATTAAGGATTTCACTCAACCTTCAAGTTCTCATCTCAATATTTATCAAGGAATTCTCCAAAGTCGAGGTATATGTGTTTCAACCATTGGTTCCTTTCACCCATGGTTTCCAAGTTTCTTTTTTACATAACTGTCATGTTTCTTTATAGGTCTTCTATTATGAATTTTTCTATAATCTAGGTTGGGGCTTTATAAAAGTGTTATTGATTATATATGTTTTGAGCCATGAATCTAAGATCTATGTTGAGGGGTTTCAATGTATTTTTGAAGGTGGTATTATCTAGTGTAGGTGGGTTGATTTATTTCAAGATTTCTTGCATGATTTCCCTGATTAATTGCATGGTTTTACTCTAGCATTACACACCCACCAAGCATTTGATAAAATGTCTGGTGTAAGATTCTTTAGCTATTGATGATCCATTGCATGTCCTATGACTTCTATGACTTTATGATGATGAAAGGATGGTATTTATATATTGATTTCATGAAAAGTATCTTTAATGTTGCAAGTTGACCACACCTAGTTGAGGGGGTGCTAGACCCCAATCACCATGTATGGTGGGGTAAGAACATCATCAACCAATTGAGGTGTTGATACCTCAATCAAGATGGATGATGGGGTGAGACCACCATCAACCAATTGAGGATTGATACCTCAATCACCATGGATGGCGGGGTGAGGCCACCATCAACCAATTGAGGGCTTGATACCTCAATCACCATGGATGGCAGGGTGAGACCACCATCAACCAATTGAGGGGTTGATACCACAATCGCCTCTCCAAGGGGGTGGTAGGCCTTGGAAATGATGGTGTTTTCTTACTACACATGTACTATGTTTTATATAAGCATGTTCTACTTCAAGCATCACTCATGCATGCCATATTGGTATATGCTCATTTATTGCCTAAGTATGTATTTTGATTATGTTACCGATCTCTTGTTGCATTAGAACCTACATACATAGTATATTCAAATGTAATAATGCATACTCTATGCCTACATGATGTTACTATGTAGGAACCGGAGCACCTCATGACCATCCTCATCCTCCACATGGCTAGTACTAATTCTCAAAGCAAGTTGGTGAGTCCTCAATTTCAGAGATAATATATTGATCTTATGCTATGTATATACACTCTCTTTCCTTTATTATATGTTTTGACTATGAGGGCGAGCCCAGTTGCTTGTCTTGGCCCCCGCTAAGTTCTTTGGTTAGAGGTGTTATTAGACAAGTTGTGTAATTAAGTTTGATCTTGACTCTCTTTGACTATTTGATGTTTTATGATATGAAAGACTTCACTTAGCCCATTTTTACCATTATTTCTATTCTCTATTGTTGTGTTATTGCTTCTGCGACAAAGGAAGTATAATGATATGCTAAGAGGCTTGTTTGGGGTCCCTTCAGATTCCCCATTTGTCGTGTCATGTCTACGCTCTAGGATTGGGTCATGACACCAAATTTGCAATTTCCAGAGAGGTTTTCGTGCCCCTGGCGCATGCGCCAAGGGCGCGCCATTGTGTTATTTTTGCCCAGTTGTTTTATCTCGGTCCAAGGCTTTTGGGTCTTGGGATAAAGTCTTCCCATACGTGAAAATACATATACTTAGCCATATTTCAATGCCATATCATATAAGACATTCCCCAATAATCTCTCAAACACTTAGAAAAATATATCTTTCAAAATCAAGTGCCAAATCTCCTTCCTGATCTTAAGGATTTCATTCAAGCTTCAAGTCTTCATTCAAATCTTCATCAAGGATTCTCCAAAGTCAAGGTATATTGGTTTTAACCATTGGGTATTTTTACCCATGGTGCCCAAGTTTCCTTTTTACCTAAATTATATGTTTCTAAGTTGATTTACTTATAGGTCTTACTTACTATGAGATTTACTATGAAGTATGTTGGGGTTTCATAAAAGTGTGATTGTTTGAGCATGTTTTGAGCTATGAATCTAGTATCTATTTTGAGATTTGATGAGGTCTTTCAATGTATATTGCATGAGGCTATTACCAAGTATTGGTGGGTTGATTTACTTCAAGTTTTCTTGCATGATTTCACTCTTGAATTGTATGGTTTTGTACTAGTATTGCACATCCACCAAGTGTTTGATAAAATGTCCGGTTTAGGATTCCTGATCTATTGATAATTCATTGCATGACCTATGACTTGTATAACTTTATGATGATGAAAGGATAGTATATAGGTGTTGATTTCATGAAAAGTATCCATAGTGTTATAAGTTAACCATAACCAATTGAGGGGTTGATTCCTCAATCATCATAGATGGTAGGGTGTGACAACTATCAAACAATTAAGGGGTTGATACCTCAATAACCTCAATAGGGGTGGTATTCTATCAACCAATTGAGGGGTTGATACCTCAATCACTTTGGATGGGGGTTGGTCATGCCCATCAACCAATTGAGGGGTTGATTCCTAAATCACTTCCAAAGGTGGTCTACCTTGCATTCCAAGTGCTAAGTTTTCTTGGTTTATGATGATGGTCATTTCTTACAAATGTACTATGTTTCTATATAAGCATGTTTTACTTCAAGCATTGATCATGCATGCTTTGTTGCTAACATACGATCTCTTGCTTACGATTATGCATTTTGATTATGTGCCTATCTATTGTTGCATTGCATCCTACATACTTAGTACAATCAAATATACTAATGCATACTCTATGCCTACATGATGATACCATGTAGGAACTGGAGCTCCTCATAATCATCCTCATCCACCCCGTGGCTAGTACTAACTTCTCAAAGCAAGTTTGGTGAGTTCGCAACTCCGAGGATGATATCTCTGGTTTTTATGCTCTGTAAAGACTCTCATTATCTAATTGTATGCTTCTAACTATGATTGTGAGCCTAGAAAGTTGTCTTGGTCACCGCTCAATTCTAAGTGTAGAGGTGTTGTTGGACAAGTTGTGTAATAATACTATGAGTTTTAACTCTTGTCATGCCCCAAGTCCTATTAGGGCGGACTGGTATCTGTTGCCAATAAGGCCTAGGAGAACCAACCTATATTTGTGTGCTTTCTATACATTTTATAAGGGGCGTCTACCTTTAATGTTCCTTTAAGAAAGTAAACAAAATAACAAGCCAAAAGAAAATGCTTATGGTTAGGCAGTTGGGGCCATGATTTTAGGGTATGAGACATAACCACATGTTAATTTACATAGTCTACAAAGCCTCTAGATAAGAAAAAGTATCTGATAAGGTTCTGGATAGGCCCCACTTCGACTAACTGTACAATATAAACATATAAGCTCTAAACACAAACAAAGCCCCGAAGCAACCTGGAGCTTGGTATCAATAGCTGTATATTGTGTACTCCTACTGTGGAGATCTACTAGCACCTGTACCTACAGTATGAAATGTAAGTCCCCCATAAGAGACGTTAGTATGAGATAATATACCGAATATGTAAGGCATGAAAAACTGTATATGAAGTGAAAACTCAAATTAAACCATGCACTGGTGTAGGATAAGAGACCACCTTTGGTTATACTTTGGGATCTTGTACTTTATGTTCTTTATATTACTTTAACTTTACAGTATAATTTGTGCACAACATGCAATACAAATGACCAGCTGATCAGTGGTAAAACTGAATAGGGATCGTTCCTGAGTTGGTTATTCCTTAACCCCTCGGGCTACCACCCGTGATAGGATCGTCCTTTGCTAGGTGACTCTTCCTCCCCTCGGGCTACCACCCATCAATAAATAATATACTTCATCTTTCAATTACCTTTGATATGATTCTTTTGGTAGTCATAATATTAGAGTTGTAGGACTATAGATGTAGCATGTGACATGTAGATAATCATACAAGACAATACGACAACGAAAAGAGTACGTTACACAAATAATGAAATGCGTATGAAATGAAACAACTCGTGAACTTTATTTAGCAATAAGAACCCATGTAACTTGGTATCCACGTATTTATGCAGATTTAAAGGTCACTATATACGGGAGTATATGAACATATGCAAGAATGTAGACACAGTTAATAGTTGTGTCGGAGTTGGTAAGCGCCTTTATGTTCCAAGGAAGGATCTATGTTTCATGCCAAACAATACGAAATCAAGTAGCCTTACATACCTCTTTGTATGACCTCATTACTACCTCGAGATAACCTTCCCTTCCTACAAATATTTATCTACAACATAGTAGGTGAGAAAACTAGCATTAGCACCCAATAGATACATCTTGGCAGTCCAATCACATAAAAAAACAACACACGGGCAGCAAGCAGGTATTTATAAACCCGAGCGTATTCTTTCAACCTTTCCGCCCCTAATCGTATTTTGTAATACACATTTGCATGTATACATAATATGTAGGCTATTTTAGTGAGATAAAAGTCTTACAACAGCCCACAAAGTACAACACATAACAATTCTACACAACCTATAAATGGACAGCATAATGTTACATCCCTTTGCCCCATCTTGATGTCACGTGCCGACCAAAATCTGGCCAAATATGCCTTAAAACGTCCACAGTCGGCAGGAGCATTCAGGAATTCTCTAGAGATATGTAGAAGGTTCTAGAAACGTGTGGAGTTCTCTAGAACAGTCTGGAAAACTCTGAAATTCTCTAGAATTCCTTAGAAACGTGTAGACCTTACAAGAAGGCTCTGGGAGCTTCTAGAAGACTCTAGGCTAGGCTAGAGTTCTCTTTGTCTTGAAAATATCTAAGATATTTTGTAAGAATGTTCTAGGCCATCAATGGTAGCCATTGGATCAAAATGATCCTGGCCGTCCATTTCTAGTTGGGGCAAGTATAAATAGCCCTTAGGCTAGTCATTTTAGGCATCCAGGAAAATTAAGAAACATTCAAGTCTTGTAAAGAGCTTCTAAGTTTTCTTAATACAAAGTTCTTTCTTTGTTCCTCCAAAGACAAAGTTCCTTCGTCAAGTTTTCTTAAGCTTAGTCTTTCTAAGTTCTACTAAGCTTCGAGGTTAGGCTGACTAGCAACTTGATCGTTGTAAGTTTGCTAGGCCGGGCGGATCGTTAGAGTCAAAGTACGGTCGCGTCACATTGACGTCGACAATTCCAAACTCGTTCCAATTTTAACCAAACTATTCTCAATATATCTACACATAAAAACACCATTGAACCAGTCTCAGAATAGTAAGAAATCAGTCATAAGGATGTGAGGAAATAGCCTTCCATCCAACAACCCGCAAGTTCATACTAAGAACACAATTGCGATACCATATAAGGATTCACTTTTGTGGACTGTAAAAGTGGTGAAGCAGCCTGGTTACATTACTATAACATGAAACTTTATTAAATAAATAAGTCTTACTTCATAATACATCAAACAAATAAGAGAAAAACCTTTTAATTTACAAGAAAAGTGTACAACAATCCTTAGGATACATGCTGTCCAGAATTTCCAGCACATGTATAATTAGCTTGTTTCTTTGGTTTTGATGAACAAACCATATTAGGTGCATAAGTAGATTTACTTACATTTAAACTCAAGGTTTATATCTTCTTTAAGGATCCTTGTAAGGTTGTAAGGCCTATTTTCCACACATTCAAAGAGAGCAAAGAATAACCAAGAAAGCAGATTTTTTTGTCCAAGTTGAAATGACTTTAGTGTACTGTCTTTATCCCCATTTTAAAATCTTTCTTGGCCAACTTACTTTTTGGTTTTTAGGATTAATATATTAAGTTGGTGATGCAGCTTCTTGCTCCTTTCACTTTGGCCTTAAGAGGCTCCAAATTGATGGGCCTTTGATGCCCATTTTTCAGCTTTTTTCTTAATTAGTTTGGGCCTAATTTATCAAAGAAATTGTGATGTCTTTGGGCACCTTTTAATATACTCCTTGGGCTGAACATATAGTCCATTTATGATGCTAAAACTTGGGCTAAAGTTACCCCCTTAGCACGGACTTTATTCATAATCGGACTTGGACAAATCCGACGTCGGGCCTCGTCTCTGTTTAGTTAGCAAAGTTAAGCTAAGCAAGTAGGTGACTCACCTTCCAGCTTCTTAAGTCCTACAAGCACCTCAATTCTCTCTCCTTGTTTAGTTTCGTGACCTCCTCAATTCGACAAGAAACATGTATGCACTCGACCCTCTTAAGTGTTAGATGCACATATAGCCCATTAACACGAGATCCAAGCACTTTTAAAAATTGGCGCTAATTTGACCAAACCACGTCATGTTTCATTTGCATAGTACTAGTATTATAAAATGTGGGGTGTTATAATTCTTGTATGTTTTAATTCTATGAAAGACTTTCCTTAGTCCCTTTTTACCCTTATTTCTATTCTCTATTGTTGTTTATTGATTCCGCAACCAAGGATGTGTAATGGTATTCTAGGAGGCTTGTTTGGGGTCCCTTGAGGTTCCCTATTCGTCATGTCATGTCTAGGCTCTAGTCTTGGGTCGTGATAATGACACCCGCCGACGAAGTGTGGTCTACTTGCTAAAGTAAACCACACTTGATAACATGAACTAGATGGATCCACTAGTATAGCAAGGGTAATATTGATGATCCTATGGTGGCGTATTGTTTAGAGACTAAAGACTTTATATAAGGACCCCTTGTGTCAAGCCCCCTCTTAAGCCTCAATCGGTGCTAAGTCTATTCCCACGAATTACTTGAAATAATCATACTTTAATAATATCATGAGTAACTTGTAAGAGACATGCTAACTTTACATGAGTAGCTCATAAGCATGCTTGACCTCTTCTAGTGAGCTTCACTTGAACATGAGCGTAAATAATAATCATACAAGATCCCTTTCCTTGACATGAATATCTCCCAAGAGGTAAAAATCTTGAAATAGGGATCAACTTGATACTTGTAAAATCATAGACACTTTTCATGAATTCAGTACATGCTTGAAAGCCCTTTTATCATCATGAAATCACTTGACTTATAAATCATGTAATAACTCATCAACAACATGAGAATTCTTGTCATGTAATTTAATCAAACACATGGTGGGATCATGATACTTGATCAAAATCATGCAACTCAAGAGTGAAACAAGAAGTGTAAACACAATACAAATCAACCCGCTAATATTGTAGTAAAACCCTCATTAAGGATATCTTGAAATCCATCACAAAAGCTCATATAGTTCATGGTTTCATAGCTCAAATCATGCATGGTCTCAATAGACAAAATAAATTTATGGAATAAGGTTGAAATAGATGTTCATGCATGATCAATCAATATTTATTGAAACCCCAACATAATTTACGCTCATATTTCATAATACAAGAGACCCATAAGTAATACAACTTGTAATCATGCAATTTTCATAAAAAGACAAGGTTAGGCTCCATGGGTGAAAGGACCTATGGATGAAGACCCACATACCTTAAACCTTGATTTTCTTGAAATGAACTTGAAGGAGACTTGAAGCTTGAGATGGGTTCTTGAGTCCCAAAGTTGAGCTTGAAATCCTTGGATTTGAACGAGGGATTTGATAGAGTCTTGGAGAGGTTTTAGAGAGGATTTTGTGAGTTATAAAATTGAAAAATGGCTAAGTATGAATGATTTTACGTTAAATGGGCATAGGACTATTACCTAAATGGCCTTGGACGAAATAAGTAAATTAAGAAAAAACAAACAGTGTTCCATGTACAATTCGCGATGTGGACCAAATGCGGAGGGCAATTTACACTAGTCCGAGCCCCTGGCGCGTCGTCGCCTGGGCACGGATAGACACTGCAAATTTGGATGCAAAAAGTATTTTTCGTTATCAGGCTATACCCAATTCCCACTCAATTTTTCCCTCTGATCAAGAATATGAAGTCAGATTTTCAAAATTATATATGGATTTCGAGATATATGGAAATTATAATTATGGGGTATTTCAAAGAACATGAGAGATGTTTCAATATCTCCCCCATGGGAACATTCATCCCCAAATGTCGAAGACACGTGCGTACCAGAAGTTATTATGAAGATTTCGGCCCGACATGAATGCTACAAATGCACTTAAACATCATTTTCAAAAAGTCCCAACATGAATGTCAAAAATCACCATAAACTTGTAACTATGAACATGAATACATGAAAAATGACATAAGGGCTGAAACTTAAGACTTGAAACCATAAATGGGACTTAATTTATTACTTTCATCTTGAGTAGAGTGAAAGAGATATGGGTATCACCTTTTCATGTCCGCTTCGACTTCCCCTGTGGCACTTTCAACTTGTTGATTCCTCCAAAGCACCTTGACGGATGCTACATCTTTGTTCCTCAGCCTTTTCACTGGTCTATCCAATATCTCCACCAGGACATTGTCATAGGTCAAATTGTCTCCCACAACACCCACAACCTCCGTTCTTGGGTCACCACACGCTTCCTCAACATAGACATATGGAAGACCGGATGAACCATATTTATCTCCATAGGCAACTTCAATTCATATGCAACCTTACCAACCCCAAACTACACCACACTCTTCATAGATGAGACTTTCAAGTAAACCCAATCATCAATATTAAACTCAAGATCTCTTCTTCTCACATTGGAATAGGAATTTTGTCTACTTTGAGCAATCTTCAACCTTTCCCTTATCAACCTCACCTTCTCCAAAGCTTCCGTAGCCAAATACGGGCCTAACAAAGCAATCTCTCCCACATCAAACCACCCATCTGAGGATCTATAATGCCTACCGTATAAAGCTGCAAAGGGAGCCATGCCAACACTAAAGTGGTAGCTATTGTTGTAAGCAATCTCAATAAGTGGAAGATGTTCATCCCAACTACCCTTAAACCCCAAAACACAAGCTCTAAGCATATCCTCAAGAGTTTATATAGTTCTTTTGGCTTGACCATCCATTTGTGGATTAAAAGTCGTGCTAAGCTTGACCTTGGTACCAAGACCCCTTTGGAAGGACCTCCAAAAATGAGAAGTGAATTGAGCACCATGATCTGAAATAATAGACAAAGGTACCCCATGCAATCTAAACAACTCATGCATATACAACTTGGCATAATCTTTGGCACCATAAGTCATTTTGACTAGTACAAAGTGAGCAGACTTTGTAATTCTATCCAAAATAACCCAAATCGAATCAAAGTGTTTCCTAGTCATAGGCAACCCAACCACAAAATCCATGTTGATCTTTTCCCACTTACAAGTAGGAATTTCTATGTCTTGGGCTAGGCCACCTAGCCTTTGATGTTTGGCTTTCGCTTGTTGACTATTGTGACTACCGGCTACGAACTTAGCAATATCTCTCTTCATACATCACACCAATACACCTCCTCAAGTATCTATACATCTTTGGGGAATCGGTGAACTTCTCTAGCCACCTCATGTTACCAATCTCAATATGAGCTAGACTACCCATGGACACTCTATTTAGAGCATCAACCACAATATTAGCTTTGACAAGATGATAGTGCACACTCATGTCATAATCTTTAAGGAGTTCTAACCATCTACTTTGTCTGAATTCAAGATCTTTTGTGTGAATACATATTGGAGACTCTTGTAGTCAGTAAACATATCAACATAAACCTCATACAAATAGTGACACCAAATTTTAAAAGCAAACACAACGACCGCCAATTTAAGATCATGGGTGGGATAATTTTACTCATGTACCTTCAGCTGTCTAGAGGCAAATGCTATAACTTTGCCATTTTTCATCAAAACACACTCCAAACCAATTCTTGAGGAAACACAATAAACCACAAACCCTTCTAATCCTTTCGGTAGAGCCAAGATAATAGCGAGATAAGCTTGTCTTTTAAAGTTGGAAAACTCTTTTCACATTCATCGGTCCAAACAAATTTTGCCTTCTTTTGGCTCAACATTGTCATGGGGAAGCAATAGAAGAGAAACCATTAACAAATCTCGGGTAGGAACCCGCCAAACACAAGAAACTCCTAATATCCATTGGAGTCAAAGGTCTAGGATAATTTTTTATCACTTCTGTCTTCTTAGGATCCACCATAATGCCATAACCCGACACCACATGCCCTAGAAAAGCAACCTCTTTCAACCAAAATTCACGCTTTTCACATTTAGCAAACAACCTCTCTTTTCCAAAAATTTGCAACACTCCGAAAATAAATCAATACATCATCAATAAAGACCACCACAAACATATCAAGGTAGGTTTAAATACCCTATTTGTCAGATCCATAATATTGTCGGCATATTAGTAAAGCCAAAAGACATTACAACAAACTCAAAATGCCAATACCTAGTCTTAAAAGCCATCTTGGAAATATCACACTCCCTCACTCTCACTTGATAGTATCCGGACCAAAGATCAATCTTAGAAACGTGACTAGCCCCTTGTAGTTGATCAAAAAGGACATCAATCATTGGTAGAGGGTACTTCTTCTTTATAGTGACTCTATTGAGTTGCTGGTAATCAATGCACATTCTAAGGGAACTATCCTTTTTCTCTACAATCAATAGTGGTGCACCCCAAGGTGACTTGCTAGGCCTTATGAAACCCTTCTCCAATAGATCTCTCAATTGATCCTTCAACTCCGTCGGGGCCATGTGGTAAGGGGGAATGAAAATGGGTTGTGTATCGGGAAAAAGGTATATACCAAAGTCTATTTCCCTTTCGGTAGGAACAACGGGAAGCTCATCGAGAAAGACATCAAGAAACTCATTGACTATCTGAACAGACTCAATAGGAAGGACTTTAGACTCAACATCCCTAATGCTTACAAGATGGTAAATGCAAACATTAGAAATCAACTATTGGGCTTTAAGACAAAAAATGAATCTATCCATGACCACCACATTATAACTTCTCAACTCAAGGACGGGTTCATTAGGGAATTGGAATCTAACTTTATGGGTCCTACAATCAATGGAAGATGGTATGCATGTAACTAATCCATCTAAAGAATAATATCAAAATGCACCATGTCAAGTTCAACAAAATCACAGGCAAGACTTTATGCAATACGAAAACGGGACAATTTCTATAGACTCTTTTAGTAATAATGGACCTACCAACAAGGGTAGAGACTTCACAACATTAACACAACAATTCGGGACACACATGGAGCATTTTGGAAACAAAAGGAGTAATGAAAGAAAGAGTGGCACCCAGATCTTGCAAAGAATACACATCATAATCAAGAACCTTTAACATACGGTGAAGCACCATGCTAGTTCTAGTGACCCTTAGTGGGGTATGGTTGAGATCGTAGATCGACATCCTCATAATTTTTAGTAATCTATTAATAATGCCTCAACTTATTATCCTTTACACCATACACAAAACAAGCACTCGAACCAGCCAAACAATCCCCCAAATTGTAACTTCCACACTTATGAAACGTAGGAAAAGCTTGAACACCAACACCGTTTCCCTTTCTTTGAGGATAAGGACAATCAACAATCTTGTGGCTCATCTTTGCACACCCATAGCAAGCATTAGAATACCTCAATCACCTTCTATTATGATTTCCTCCATATTTTGGGCACCTTAGAAAACTTACCCCACCATTGCCTTGTACCCTCCTTCTTCCACAGGATAATCCCTCATCTTATGCCCAATACCGACACACTTGAAGCAACCTTTGGCGCCTAACAAACATCTTTCTTGATGCTTGTTGCCACACCCTTGACAAGTGCCAAAAGTGATCCTTTTCTTTTTTTATTTGGGAACCGGTAGACTAGTAGAAGATGAGGCACCATCAACTAGGTGCCTCTTAGCCATCCTTTCCCTCATCTTGTCATTTGAAGTCTTAGGGGCACCCACATATTGATTGAGTTGAGCAGTTACGACCTTGGCAAATAGCCGTACAACATTGTGAACCTCCGCATTCAATATGTCACCATTGGGAGCCCTCAAGTGAGAGATGGTTACCATCTCGTTCACCATTTTGAATAGCTTGAGACATATTCTGAAACCTAATGGTTAGGAATCAATAATAAGCCTTAGGGGACTTACCTCTACCGTATGATATATATCATGAAGAACTGAAACATTTCCTAAAACAACTCATAGCTTCCTATTCATTGTTGTGGTGTGTTTCATAACATGAACAAGACCCTAATCAACGTGGTGTGTTGGATTTTCTAGGACCATTAATAGCCTAGTGTTTTGATACCAAGCTTGTCACAACCCAAGCCCAGGGCTTAGACATGACACGGCAAATGAGAAGTCCGAAGATATCCCAAACAAGCCTCTTAGCATATCTTGTACACATCCTTGGTTGCAGAATTGAAAATAGACATCAAGAAGAGTCAAGTATAAAAAGGGAAGTGGGACTAAGGGAAGTCTTTAATAAACATAGAAACGTAAGAAGAGTCAAACTCAAAAGCACATACAAAGTTAGTATCCAATAACACCTCTACTTTAGAGTGGAGCGGGGGCCAAGACCCTTCCCGAGCTCACCCTCATGATAACACATGTTCAGCATAAAACAAATCTTTATATGGCATGAGTAACATAGATATTGACCTTGGAGTTGAGGAATCACTAAAGGTTTCTTTGAAATACCAAACTAGCCATATGGATGAGGATGATCAAAAGCAATATCACGACTCAAGACTGGGGCCTAAATGTGACACGATGAATAGGGAACCCGAAGGGACCCCAAACAAGCCTCTTAGCGTATCAATCACGCATCCTTTGTCGCAGAAGCAAAATAAACAACAACAAGAGATAATATAAATAGGAAAGCGGGACTAAGGGAAGTCTTGATATTCATAAAAGAGTCAAGCTCATAGCATAAGTACACCATAATATCCAACAACACCTCTAATTTAGAATAGAGTAGGGGCCAAGACACTTTTCTAGCTCACCTTTATAATAAGAAGTGTTCAACATAATGAAGTCTAAAGATAGCAAGAGTAATATAGATAGTGTCCTCGGACTTGAGGACTCACCAATACTTATCTCTAAAGTACCAAACTATCCATGTAGAGGATAATCAAAAGAAGCTCCGGTCCCTACATGGTAATATAATGTAGGCATAGAGTAAGTGTTAGTAAGTTTGAATGTACTAAGTATACGGGGTGCAATGCAACAAAAACATAAGTCAATATATTCAAAATGCATAATCATAAGTAATAGATATATAACCTCAATATGACATGCATGATTAATAATTGTAATAAAACATGCTTGTAAATCAATCAATTTGCATAATATACCATATATATGTGGGAAGAGACCTTAATTGACATGAGTAAGACCAAGCGAGCTACAACTTGGAATCCCGATGATTACCCCTTATCCATAAAGAGGTGTTCTACTTGCCAAAGTAAATCCTACTTCACCTTATGGGAACATGACCCATTTCTTATGAAGTAACCCTCCTTACAGGAATATGACCCATTTCGAAAAGGATTTCATGATAAAGTGTACTAGATGGATCCACTAGAATAGAAAGTGTAAAAATCATAATCATATGTTGGCACATAGTTTGAGGAAAGGAGTATGGACCCTTAAGATAGTCCACGCTGACATCCAATCCATCGGTGGTAAGTCTAATCCCACGAAATACTTGAAATAATCATACTCTAATTATAATATGAATGGCTTGTAGAACATGACTTGAGTCGATCATAAACATGCTTGACCTCTAGTAGTGATCTTAAATTGAACATGAGAATGGATCATAGTCATACATGAACCCTTGCTTCAACATGAACAGCTCACAAAAGGTAAAAATCTTGAAATAGGGCTTAACTTGACAGTTGTAACATCATAGATACTTTTCATGAATTCAATACATGCTTAAAAACCCTTAATCATCATATAATCACTTGACTTGTAAATCAGGTAATAGATCATCAAAAACTTAAGAATTATTGTCATGTCATTTTATCAAACATATGGTGGGTTCATGATGCTTGTCCAAGACCATGCAATTTAGGAGTGAAATAAGATGAGTAAACTCAATGCAAATCAACCCACCAACATGTAGTAAATCTCTCATGTAGGGTACCTTGAAAACCATTACAAAAACTCATGATAATTCATAGTTTCATAGCTTAAAACATGCATAGTCTTATTAGATATAATCAATTCATGGAATAAGTTTGAAATAGACATTCATGCATAATCAATCAATACTTGGTCAAACCCTAACATAATTTATGCTCATTATTCATAATAAGAGATACCATAGATAATATAACTTGAAGACATGCAATTTTCATGAAAAGGTAAGGTTGGGCTGCATGGGTGAAAGAACCCATGGATGAAGACCCAAATACCTTAAACCTTGAATTTCTTGAGGTGAAATTGAAGTAGACTTCGAGTTTGAAATGAGTTCTTGAGTTCCCAAATTGAGCTTGAAATCCTTAGATTTGAAGAGACAACTGATAGAGCCATAGAAAGGTTTTGAGAGGGTTTTGTGAGTTATAGAGTTTAAAAATGGCTAAGTACGGGTGATTTCATGTTTAAGTGTGCATGGGGCTATGACCCTAATGCCCTTGGCCGAAATAGAATAGGTAAGGAAAATATTGCACTGGTCTGCGCCCCTAGCGCATCACCGACCAGGCGCAGACTTGAGATTATACAGTGGTGTGCCCTAGGCACATTTCGCCGTTGAAGCAAACAACCACTGAAAATTTAAAATTAGATAAAATTATTTTTTTCTATGGGTCCTCTAAAAACTAGGTTATGCCCATTTTCCACTCAATTTTGCCTCCTGACTGAGAATACGAAGTTGGATTTTCAAAATCATGCATGAATTTTGAGATATACGAAAATTGTGATTATGGGGCATTCCAAAGCACATGTGAGGTGTTTCAATATCTCCCCTTTGGGAATATTTCTACCCTAATGTCGAAGAACATGTGTAAGAGAAGTATTTATGATGATTTCTATACAACATGAATGCAACAAATGCATTTAAACATTATTTGGAAAAATCTGAACATGAATGTCAAATATCGCAATAAACTTGTTAACATAAACATGAATGTATGCAAAATGACATGAGGGATGAAACTTAAGAGTTGAAATCATATATGGGACTTAAATTAGTACCTTTGTCTTGAGTAGAATAGAAGAGATATGGATATTGCTTTTTCAAGTCTGACTCAGCTTTCCATGGTGCACTTTCATCTTGTTGATTCCTCTAAAGGACCATGATGGAAGCTACATCTTTGTTTCTCAGCCTCTTCAATTGTCTATCCAAAATTTCCACCAAGACCTCCTCATAAGTCAAATTATCTTCTACAACACCCACAACTTCGAATGGGACTATAGCACTTGGGTCACCCACAAACTTCCTTAACATGGACACATAGAAGACTCGATGAACCATATTCATCTCAATAGGAAAATCCAACTCATATGCAAGCTTACCAACTCTCCTCAAAACTTTATAAGGACCCACAAACCTTGGGCTCAATTTCTGTTTCTTGCCAAACCAAACCACACCCTTCATGGGTGAGACTTTCAAGTAAACCTAATCACCAACCTTAAACTCAATATCTCTTCTTCCACATCGGAGTAGGACTTTTGTCTACTTTGGGATGTCTTCAATGTCTCCATTATCAACCTCACATTCTCCAAGGCTTCCATGACCAAATTCAGACCTATCAAAGCCATCTCACCCACATTAAACCACTCAATCAGGGATCTATAATGCCTACCATATAAAGTATCAAAGGAACCTATACTGATACTTAAGTGGTAGCAATTGTTATAAGTAAACTCAATAAGTGGAAGATGTTCATCCAAACTACCTTTATCATTTGTAATTCTTCGATTCTGCATGGGAATTAGTTTCGCCTGGACCATCGGACCAATGATCACCCATGACTTTTGTGGCACACTAGTGCCACCTTTTTTGAATAAGCCAATTCATTTGGGACCCTGCAAATCCACTCTTTTTCCTATTTAAAGATCAGCCCCCTGGCTCTGTGTTTTCACATCGAGAATCATTTGAAGATGAAGAGATGTCAAAACACAAGCTCTAAGCATATCCTCAAGAGTTTTGGATAGTCCTTTTGGCTTGACTATACATTTGGGGAAGAAAAGTCGTGCTAAGCTTAACCTTGATACTAATATCCCTTTGGATAGATCTCCATAAAAATGGGATGAATTGAGCACCTTGATCCGAAATGATGGACAAGGGTACTCGATGCAATCTAAACAACTCATGAATATACAACTTGTCTTAATCTTTAGCACCATAAGTTGCTTTGACCGGTAGAAAGTTAGTAGGGTTTGTCATTCTATCCACAACAACCCAAATAAAGTCAAAGTGTTTTCTAATCTTAGGCAACCCAACCACAAAATCCATGTTGATCTATTCCCACTTCCAAATAGTAATTACTATGTCTTGGGCTAGGCCACCTAGCCTTTGGTGTTTCAGCTTTCACTTGTTAGCAATTGTCACATCCGGATACAAATTTGGCAATATCGCTCTTTATACCAACCCACCAATACACCTCCCTCAAGTATTTATACATCTTTGCGGAACTGGGGTGAATAGAATAAAATGAAATACAAGTCTCCTTAAAAATCAACCCCCTAAAGTCATCAACATTATGCAGACACAACCTTTCTTGATACCTAAGGGCACCATATCCCCCTTGGGAGAAAACTTTCACTTTACCATCCTTCACCAAGGTCTTCAACTCTATCAATGTAGGGTCAAGATCTTGTTTTTACTTTACTTCCTCAATCAAAGAAGATTTACAACAATCAACAACCACTAAACCACCATTTTCAACTTCATCCAATCTAACGCCCAATCTAGCCAACCGGTGAACTTCTCTAGCCACCTCTTTGACACCATTATCAATATGAGCTAGACTATCCATGGACATTTTACTTAGAGCATCAACCACAATATTAGCTTTGTCGAGATGATAATGCACACTCATATCCTAATCTTTAAAGAGCTCTAACCACTTTCTTTGTCTCAAGTTAAGATTATTTTCTGTGAACACATACTGGAGACTCTTGTGTTTGGTAAACACATCAACATGAACTCCATACAAGTAGTGACGCCAAATTTTTAAAGAAAACACCACAGCCGCCAATTCAAGATAATGGGTGGATAATTTTGCTCATGCACCTTAAGTTGTCTGAAGCATATGCTATTACCTTGCTATTTTGCATCAAAACACACCCCAAACATATTCTTGAGGCATCAAAATATACCATAAACCCTTCCAACCCTTCTGGTAGAGCCAAGATATGAGCGGAGGCAAGCTTATCTTTCAATGTGTGAAAATGCTCTTCACATTCATTGGACACGAATCTTGTCTTCTTTTAGGTTAACTTGTTCATAGGGGAAGCAATAGAAGAAAATCCATTCACAAACCTCCGGTGCTAACCCGCCAAACCCAAGAAACTCCTAACATCCGATGGAGTCAATGGTCTAGGCCAACTTCTTATCACCTCTATCATGAATCCACCTTAATTCCCTCACTCGAAGCTACATGCCCTAGAAAAGTACCTCTTTCAATCGAAATTCACACTTTTCATATTTAGCAAATAAACTTTCCTCTCTCATGATTTGCAACACCACCCTGAAGTGATTCACATGGTCTTCCTCATTCTGGGAATAAATTAATATATCATCAATAAAGACCACCATAACATGTCAAGGTATGCTTTACAGACCCTATTCATGAGATCCATAAATATAGCTAGCGCATTTGTCAACCCAAAGGACATAACCATAAACTTAGCGTGCCTATACCTAGTCTGAAAAGCCGTCTTGTGAATATCACACTCCCTTACCTTTTCTTGGTGGTTTTTGGATCGAAGATCAATCTTAGAAAAGTGACTAGCCCCTTGTCGTTGATCAAAAAGATCATCGATCCTTGGTAGAGGGTACTTGTTCTTTATGGTAACCCTATTAAGTTGTCGTTAATCAAGGCACATTCTAAGGGAACCATCCTTTTTCATCACAAATAACATTGGTGCACCCTAAGGTGATTTACCAAGCCTTAGGAAACTCTTCTCTAATAAATCCCTCAATTGATCCTTCAACTCCTTCAATTTCCGTCGGGGCCATGCGATATGAAGGAATTAAAATGGGTTATGTATCGAGAAGGAGGTCAATACCAAAGTCTTTTCCTTTTTGGAGGAACAGTGGGAAACTCATCTAGAAAGATATCAAGAATCTCATTGACCACCAGAACCGACTCAATACGAAGAACATTAGATTCAACATCCCTAACCCTCACAAGATGATAAATGCTACCCTTAGAAATCAACTCTTCGTCCTTAAGATAAGAAATAAATTTACCCTTGACTACCACATTACGAATTTCCACTCAAGGATGGTCTCATTAGGGGATTGGAATTTGACCGTACAGGTTCTACAAATAGTGAAAGCATAATATGCATGTAATCAATCCATCCCAAGCATGATATCGAAACCCACCATATCTAATTCAAAAATATCACAGGGCAAGACTTTATGCAATATGAACACTGGACAATTTCTATAGACTCTTTTAGAAACAAAGGACTCATCAATGAGGGTATACACTTCATAAGGTTTACACAATAATTCAGCACTCACATGGATCTTTTTTGAAACAAAAGGAGTAATGAAAGAAAGAGTGGCACCCGGATCTTTCAATGCATACACATCAAAATGAAAAACCTTTAACCTACTAGTGATAACATCGGGCACCTCTTCTACCCCTTGACTTCTTTGAGGATCATAGAACCTATTTTGCCTTGGAGTACCCCCTTGTTGGCCTCCTTTTGCCCTTTGACATGCATTAGCACCTTGGCCTTGAGGATGACCATCTCTACCTTTTTTTTAGCATTATGACAATCAATAACCATATGAACCATTTCACCACAACCGAGTTCTTCAAACATGGGCCACCACGGTTTTTCCCACATTTTTGGCACTTAGAATTTTCTATCCCACCATTGCCGCCTTGGAATCCTGGGTTATCATTAGCAAATGTATTTTTATGACCATTAGAAGACCCTTGGACCTAGAACTTGTGACCTTGAGGAAACTGACCACCCTAGGAATCTTGGAAACCGCCTTCAAATTGAGCCCTCTTGGACTCGACACTTCTTTTTTTCCTAAGATTTTCCGCCTTTAGTTGTTTGGCATATGTCATGAGCCAGGAAAAATCCATATCACTCACTAGTATCGTGGTATGATACTCTTCACTAACCAAGTCAGATACTCCCGACATAAATTTATTCATTCTAGCTCTAGGGTCGGCCATCAAATGTGGCACATACTTAGAAAGCTAGTTGAAATTGATGGTATACTCCCTCACACTCATGGAACCTTGCTTAAGATTCATAAACTCCTTTATCTTAGCTTCTCTTAACTCAATAGGAAAGAACTGGTTGAGATATGCAGCTTTGAACTCCTCCTAAGGAATAGCATCATTACCTCTCCTGTCCAATTTACATTGCGTGAACAAAATTTGGCCACACCTTTGAGTTAGTAGGCCACTAACTTTTCTTTCTCCTCTGAATTGACCCCCATGAGAGATGGCACTTTATACACCTCATCGATGAATTCTTGGGGATCCTCTTCTGGTTTGGATCCATGGAACTCCGGTGGGTTCATTCTTGTGAAATCCATCACTATTGAGGCCAAAGTTTGAGCTTGAAGGTTTCGGACCCTTGGTTCATTTGGTTAGTCATAACATGGGCCAACATTGTAATAGCATCCCGAAACACTTCTTGGTCTAACCCTCTATCTTTAGGAGCTTGAGGAGCGGGAGGGGTCCGTTGCTCCTCGAGAGTACAGGCTCTCCTTAGTCTTCCCTTAGAATCAGCATGATCCAGAAAGAAACAAGAGCATTCATTGGCGGAAAATCCTTATAGTTACACCTTAAGCGTGATATAGACCATGAAGAAGTGAAACATTTCCTAAAACGTCTCACAGCCTCTCATTCATAGTTGTGACATGCTTCACAACCAAGAATAAGAGTTTAATCGACAAGGTGTGTTGGATTTTTGAGGACCATTAACAACCTAGTGCTTTGATACCAAGTTTGTCACGACCCAAGCCTAGGGCCTAGACAAGACATGGCAAATGGGGAACCTGAAGGGACCCCAAATAATCCTCTTAGTATATCAATTACACATCCTTGGATAGCGGAAGCAAAATAAACAACAACAAGAGATATAATAAATAAAGAAGTGGGACTTAGGTAAGTCTTCATATTCCTAAAAGCCTAAAAGAGTCAAGCTCATAGCATAAGTACATCATAATATCTAACACCACCTCTAACTTGGAATAAAGGGGTGGCCAAGATACTTTCCGAGCGTACCCTCATAATAACAAGCGTTCAACATAATGAAGTCTCAAGATAGAAAGAATAATGTAGATAGTGTCCTCAGAATTGAGGACTTACCAATGCTTATCTCCGAAGTACTGAACTAGCCACGTGGAGGATGATCAAAAGGAGCTTCGATTCCTACATGGTAATTTCATATAGTAAAGAGTTTGTGTTAGTACGCTTGAATATACTAAGTTTGCGGGGTGCAATGGATAAAAACATAAGCCAATATATTCAAAATTCATAATCATAAGCAATTAATATATAACCTCAATATGACATTCATGATCAATGCTTGTAATAAAACATGATTGTAAATCAATAAACTTGCATAATATACCATACATATGTGGAAAGAGACCTTAACTGACATGATTAAGACCAAGTGAGCTACAAATTCAAATCTTGATGATTACCCCTCATCGGTAAAGAGGTGGTTTACTTGCCAAGGTAAATCACACTTCACCTTACGGGAACATGACCCATTTCGCAAGAAGTAACCCTCCTTACGGGAACATGAACCACGTCGGAAAGGGTTTTATGATAAAGTGCACTAGATGGATCCACCATAATAGCAAGAGTAATAATTATAACTCTATGTTGGCACATAGTTTGAGAAAATGAGTATGGACCTTAGAAGATAGTCAACGTCGATATTTGAAATAAGAACATAACTTGAGTAGATCATAAACATACTTGACCTCCAGTGGTGATCCTAACTTGAACATAAGAGTGGATTCTAATGACATATGAACCCTTACTTTAACATGAATGGCTCACAAGAGGTAAAAATCTTTAAATAGGGATTAGCTTGATACTTGTAACATCATAGATACTTTTCATGAATTCAATACATGCTTGAAAGCCCTTAATAATCATATAGTCACTTGACTTGAAAATCATGTAATAAATCATCAATAACTTGAGAATTCTTGCCATGTCATTTTATCAAACACATTTGTGGGTTCATGATACTTGTTCAAAATCATGCAATTTAAGAGTGAAATAAGATAAGTAAACTCAATGCTAATCAACCCGCCAACATATAGTAAAACCTTTATGTAGGGTACCTTGAAATCGATTACAAAAGCTCATGATAATTCATAGTTTTATAGCTCAAAACATGCATAGTCTCAATAGACATAATCAGTTCATGGAATAAGCTTGAAATAGGCATTCTTGCATAACCAATAAATACATGGTAAAATCCCAACATATTTATGCTCATAATGCATAATAAGAGATACCTATAGATAATATAACTCGAAAACATGCAATTTTCATAAAAAAGGAAGTTTGGGTTGCATTGATGAAAGGACCCATGGATGAAAACCCACATCCCTTAAACCTTGATTTCCTTGACGTGAACTTGAAGCAGACTTACAGTATCTTGAAATCTTTAGATTTGAATAAAAGAATTGATAGAGTCTTAGAGAGGTTTTAGAGAGGATTTTGAGAGTTATAGAGTTACAAAATGGCTGAGTATGGGTGATTTCACATTTAAGAAGGCATGGGGCTATGACTCCAATGCCCTTGGCCAAAATAGAAAAAGTAAGGAAAGTATTACACTAGTCCATGCCCCAGGTGTATCATGGACTAGGTGCAGACTTGAGATTACACAGTGGCACACCCCAGGCACGTCGCGCACAGGGCGCAGATAGCCACTAGAAATCGAAAATTAGCGAAAATTATTTTTTGCTACAGGTCCTCTAAAATCTGGGTTATACATATCTCCCACTCAATTTTGAACCCGATAGAGAATATAAAGTCAGATTTTCAAAATCACACATGGATCTTGAGATATATAGAAATTACAATTATGGGACATTCTGAAGCATATGTGGTGCGTTTCAAGGAGCTCTGGTCCCTACATGGTAATATCTTGTAGGCATAGAGTATGTGTTAGTATGTATGAATGTACTAAGTATGTAGGGTGCAATGCAACAAAGACATAAGCCAATATATTTAAAATGAATAATTATAGTCAATGCATATATAATCTCAATGTGACATGCATGATCAATGCTTGTAATAAAACATGCTTGTAAAATATTTCACTTGCATAATATATCATATATATGTGGGAAGAGACCTCAACCGACATAGACCAAGTAGCTACAACTTAGACTTAATGGCATGATACCCTTCGGTATAAGTTACCGGGACACCCCCCGGCGAAGTGTGGTCTACTTGCTAAGGTAAATCAAACATGATAACGTAAACTACATGGATCAACTAGTATAGCAAGGGTAGTATTCATAATCCTATGGTGGCACATAGTTTAGAGACCAAAGACTTTATATAAGGACCCCTTAAGTCGATCCCCCATGTCAAGCCTCAATCAGTGCTAAGTCTAATCTCACAGAATACTTGAAATAGTCATACTTTAATAATGTCATGAATAACTTGTAAGATACATGATAGCTTGACATGAGTAACTCATAAACATGCTTGACCTCTTCTAGTGAGCTTAACTTGAACATGAGAGTAAATAATAATCATACAAGATACGTTACCTTGACATTAATAGCTAAAAAAAGATAAAAATCTTAAAATGGGGCTCCACTTGATTCTTGTAAAATTATAGATACTTTTCATGAATTCAACACTTGCTTGAAAGACCTTTTATCATCATGAAATCACTTGACGTGTAAATAATATAAATAGTTCATCAACAACTTGAGAATTCTTGTCATGTAATTTTATCAAATACATGGTGAGTTCATGATACATGTTCAAAAATCATGCAACCCAAGAGTAGAACAAAAAGAGTAAACTCAATACAAATCAACCCACTAATATTGTAGTAATACCCTCATTTAGGATATCTTGAAAGCTATCACAAAAGCTCATATAGTTCCTGGTTTCATAGCTCAAATCATGCATAGTCTCAATAGACAAAAGCAATTCATGGAATAAGCCTCAAATAGGTTTTCATGCATGATCAATTAATACTTAATAAAACCCCAATATAATTTATGCTCATAGTTCATAATAAAAAATACCCATAAGTAATATAACTTGAAATCATGCAATTTTCATAAAAAGAGAGGATTGGGCTCCATGGGTGAAAGGACCCATGGATGAAGACCCACATACCTTAAACCTTGAATTTCTTGAAATGAACTTGAAGGAGACTTGAAGCTTGAGATGGGTTCTTGAGTTCCAAAGTTGAGCTTGAAATACTTGGATTTGAATGAGGGATTTGATAGAATCTTGGAGAGGTTTTAGAAAGGGTTTTATGTGTTATATAGTTGAAAAATAACTAAGTATAGGAGACTTCATGTTTAAATGGGCATGGGGCTATTACCCCAATGCCCTTAGACGAAATAAGAAAACCAAGGAAAAACTTACACTGGTACACGTCCCTTCCATGATGCAGACTAAATGCAGAGGGGAATTTACGCTAGTTCATGCCCCTTGCGCATTGCGACATGGGCACGAACAGACACTGAAAATTCAAAAATTAGCAAAAATTGTTTTTTATCATAGGTATTCTAAAATTTAGTTTATAGCAATTTCCTACTCGATTTTTCCCCCTATCAAGAATATGAAGTTGGATTTTCAAAATCACGCACAAAATTTGATATATATGAAAATTACGATTATGGAGCATTTCAAAGCACATGAGGGGTGTTTCAATATCTCCCGCTTTGCAACATTGATCCCCGAATGTCGAGGAAACGTGCATAAGAGAAGTAATTATGAATATTTTAGCCCGACTTGAATGCTACAAATGAACTTAAAATCATTTTCAAAAAGTACCATTATGAATGTCAAAAATCACCATAAATTGTTATCATGAACATGAATGCATGCAAAATGACATAAGGATTGAAACTTAAGGCTTGAAACCGTAAATGGGACTTAATTTATTACCTTCTGCTTGAGTAGAGTGGAAGACGTATAGGTATCACCTTTTCATGTCCACTTTGGTTCCCATGTGGCACTTTCAACTTGTTGATTCCTCTAAAGGACCTTAACGAATGTTACGTATTTGTTTCTCAGCTTTTTCACTTGTCTATCTAATATCTCCATTGGGACCTCCTCATAGGTCGTATTATCTCCCACAACACCAACAACCTCTAAGGGCACTATAGCACTAGGGTCACCTACACACTTCCTCCACATAGACACATGGAAGGCCGGATGAACTATATTCATCTTGATAGGCAACTCCAATTCATATGCAACCTTACAAACCCTCCTTAAAATTCTATAAGGCCCCACAAACATTAGGCTCAATTTTGCTTTCTTACAAAATCAGACCATACCCTTCATGGGTGAGACTTTCAAGTAAATGCTATCATCAACATTAAACTCAAGATCTCTTCTCCTCACATTGGAATAAGACTTTTGTCTACTTTGAGACATCTTCAATCTCTCCCTTATCAACCTCACCTTCTCCAAAGCTTCCATAACCAAATCCAGGCCTAACAAAGCCAAATATCCCACATTAAACCACCTAACCGGGGATCTACAATGCCTACCATATAAAGTTTCAAAGGAGCCATGCCAATTCTAGAGTGGTAGCTATTGTTGTAAGCGAACTCAATAAGTGTAAGATGTTCATCCCAACTCCCCTTAAACTCCAAAATGCGGAGTCCAACATACCACGTAGAATAGAATCTTATTCGTGAGTGAGCGTGCCACATCTATGAGTAGGAGGCTATAAGGCGTTTAAGAATTGTCTCACTTTTTTCATGATCTATGTCGTGCCTTAGAGTTGTCTTAAGATTCCCTCTATCTAATGGATCATTCTTCGCACTTTTAGATAAGGCCTCCAAGAAGGATGTCTCAAGCCCTAGCAGATAAAGGAGTAACTCATGCAAAAGTTTAGACTACTCTCACTATGTTGGCACAAATTATGACCAACCAAGCTAACCATGAAGCCTATGTTCCAAGTGCTCCTACTCCATCCTCGAGGGTAAGGGACTTTTCTAGAATAAAGCCTCTCTAGTTTCATGGATCAAAAGGGGAGAAGGATACCCAAGAGTTGGTGGATAAAGTACATAAGGTGTTAGCCATTACGGGAGTGACTTCATAGGAAAAGGTGGAGTTAGCGGCTTTCCAACTAAAAGGGGTGGCTCACATATGGCACACACAATGGAAGAGTTCAAGGATGCATTCCTAGATCACTTCTTTCCCTTGGAATTGAGGGAAGCTAAGATGCAAAATTTTTTATCAATCTTAAGCAAGGGAGCATGAGTGTGAAGTAGCATTCCCTCAAGTTATCCCAACTCTCCACATATGCCCCATCATTGGTTTCAGACCCCGTGCTAGAATGTGTAAATTCATGTCAGGATCGTCTGATTCGCTTATTCAAGAATATTGCACTACTATGTTAGTAATGGAGATGGATATTTTTTTGGCTTATGACTCATATAGAACAAATTGTGGAGGAAAACATGAGGAAGAGTATAAAGGAGTAAAAGAAAGCCCATTTTGATTAGGGTGGATCATTATCTACTAAGACTTGGGAGCCTAAGAGAACGAAGGAGAGAAAACCCTATCTTATTTGTGAAAAGTGCAGTAGAATGCATTTGGGGGAGTGTTTGATGGGACAAGAAGGTTGCTTCGAGTGTGGTGAGTTGGTACACAAGAAAAGGGATTTCCCGGTGGCTGATAGGTAGGGGACAGAAAGATCCTAAAATGCTTTACTCGGTAAGTATGTGTTCCTTCTAAATGTGGTAGTGATTTATGTTAGGCAATTTCATGATTCTGATGGTATAGTTGATGTTTTAGGGCAAATGGCTGTGTTACGGTATTGGCAAGCAGTAGTTTTCATATTCCCTCTCATGCATCATTTTATGTTACAGGACTTGTTGATCATAAAATATGCATATTCATGGAGTTGGTTCATAACTTGAATCTTATGTGCAATTATAGAAATACGTTATGTGTGTATTTAGAATAACATTGATGTTAATGATTTAAAACTTTGCCTGACAATGGTGTTTGGCTTACATGTTGCATTTAAGATGGATTATTATATATTCATTTCCCTCTTTGTCATGCTAGTATGATCAACATTTGGGGATGAATGTTCCTAAGGGGGAATATTGTAAGGCCCCACATGTCAAAATGTATGATGGTGCAAAAAGAAATTGGATCCTGGAATATTTTCAAGCATCAATGGCCTTTACGAGAGGCCTTATAGGTCGTATGTTGATGCATGAGCCATACATTGGTCTGGGGGACCCAAGTGTGTATTCCAGTGACAAAAGTTTGGGATGCCATCTATGTACGAGGGGTTCTACAAGTCGTAACAAGTTCCACGATTCATAAGTAGTGCTTACGGATTGAAGGTAAGATTTGTAGAAAATTGAGATCTTTCAGGTGTTCACTCTAAGACCTATTAGATGTCACGTAAAGTCCTTTACGAGTCATAGATCATGTCATAAAATGTGGATCAGAGAAGAGTCTCTGGAAGTCTGAAATACTATAAGGCGAGACCCTATCTATGACCCGTAGAATGGACCACGACTTGTAAACGTGGTCTCATAGTCCTATTCGGTGGATTTTTATAAAGTGAAGTTCCAACCTTTTCTATTCCCTTAACTGCCTCCTCTAGCCCTTACATGACCCCTATTGCAACGCCAACCCTTCTCTCATCAAGTCGAGTGCAAACGATTCCAATCACCTAAGTTCTAACATGAGTTTATATATGTGTCAATTTCAAATCATCATATCTCTAAGAACATATCTAATTATGTGTTGTACTACCTAACAAATGAAAGATCTTTGAATTATCTTTCCAAGGCAACTGGTTTCACCTCATTTGGTGTTCGGACCAAAAAGTTATGCTCATTTTACTGAAGCACTGTCAAGTTGTCAGTTTCTACGACCCACTCTATGGGCCGTGGATTATTTTACGGTCCATAAATGGGGTTTCATGAAACTAAATGGTCGGCTTTATAAAGAGTATTTTACACCTTTTCTCACACCCTAAGCCCAATCCCACATCGTTTGACTTCTCACACGCCCTATATCAATCCAAAACTCCCCAAATGACCCTAATCCTAATTAATTGTTCAAAATCCTAATTCTCAAAAACTCTCTCAAGTATACAAAGGTCCTCCATTGAAGTCAAGGATAGGATTTCAGGTTGCTTCACCAAAAATTGTGATTTCTTCCATAAATCTTTGGCTAAGATATGTGGGTTTGATTTGTGAAACCCTTCCTTTCACAAAGTCAAGTTTCTTTACTTTAACTTTGACCCATAGTTTATGTATGTCGTGAAGTTATGAAAAATTTGTTTAATCATGTAATTTGTGATGAATTTTTTTAGTCAAACATTAGTTGGTCGTGTATTAGTGGACTATGATGCATAAGTTGAACTTCATGATTATACTAGTTAGGGTTTTACAAGGACTATGTTGGGTTGATTTGAATGACTCCAAATGCTTATCGTATGAATATAATGATGTTTGTTAGCCCATATTATTATGAAGTGATATTTAATTCCATGAGAAGAGTGTTGTCTTGAGCCCCCATATTATGAAAACTAGGGTTCTATAGATATTTGATGGGTCTCCTGATTGATTTAAATTAATGAATCCTACTACTTATATGCATGAAAAACTATAAACTAAGTTGTCTTACTTGAAACTTATGAATTTATTTGAGGTTTATATACAAGTTAATTTGGAGATATGAAGACAATAATATGATCTCCTTAAACTATCTTTTAAATTGGTGAATTCTACTACTATTATGCATGAGTAGCTAGTAATTTTCATGATACCATGACAAATTATGATTTCTCCTTACTTAAGGAATTTTTGGTTATGAAGTTGATGGACCGTTGCATGATTTTATTTAAGTTCATACTTTCTTTATTATTGTTTATGAATCAAGTCAAAATCATATGAGTTTCATGATTATGAGTCTTCAAGCATACAAAACTCATGTTTTGAACCTATGCTACATAAAGAGTATATTTTATGAAAGAAGGAAGTCTCAATCCATGCTACAAGAGAACATAAGGGTCCTAAATGTTAAGAGTCAATATTTATGGTATGGCTTCATGAGCATATTGTGAAACTTTATATAAGATCATGAATTCCCTTTTTTATATGTCCTAGATATTATGAATGATTGAGGTATAAGTCCTCCACCTAGTAAATCTTATTGGATAATGACAGGCCGATAGTAGAGGTATAGAGTAGCTTTAAGAACTATCTTTATGATGATGATCTACGTAAAAAAGTCTTATGGGATGAGATAGTAGAATTCCTCTCCATAGTTTCAAGATGTTTGTGGGATGGGTTAGTAGAATACCTTCCATACTAGATGATCTTATTATTCAAGTTTATGGTCATTTTGTCAGAGTCACACTTAGCACTGAGTGGACGTTGGGATAGATTTGGATACTCCCCATAGCTAGGGCAAGAGACTGCTAGTAGAATCTCATTGTTTCATAACTACATGCCACTATAGGAAATAGGGGTCATCAGTAGCAGAGATGGCTTCTAGACCAACCATTATTAGAGGTTGCTTAATAGCTCGCTTTAGTAGATCCACTTAGGCATCTTAGGAGATCATCTTGGCAAGTGACTTCGCCCTTTCTTCTGATATAGGGAAAATATTCGGACTCCATAGCTTAGGTCACATGGTTTATGTTAGTTAAAGGTTGCTCTCACATATGTTCATGTCCTCCTCAAGTTCCTAAGGAGTCCTTTTATGATGATTTATAATGGTTCCTTCATATTACGGCCAAAGGTATTTTAAAGCTTCTATGATTCATTGTCTTTAAAAGTTGAATGGGTATTTCTCCTGAAGGTATATGATTATGTCTAGAAGTGTGTAAGGTGGTCTCCATTATGATTATTAATTTTTCATTCAACATAAAATAGTCTACTATGTAAAGTGATATATTGTTCACCCAAGAATATTAATATTTTAATTATTTATGACGTCGCATATTTTTTCTCTAATTTAAGGTTATGTGGCTCATCGTGCATTCAAGGAAGGGTTGGTTCTTTAATTCCCACATGCAATATTTCACGTTCTATGGTGAGAGAAAAATGTCTAAATGACCACCTATATGTATATTCAAAATTTACATTATTATCTTATTCATGACTATGTTCATCTATGCATCTTATTACGTTCTTTCAAAAAGTTGTCTCTTTATGCTTCTATGATATTGACTTGATTAAAACTTACTAATGCCCTTATAAATATATGATTTTTAACACAACACTTAGCATGAATCATTTTATTATTTATTTCTATGTCATGCATTGCATACCTACATACTAGTACATTCAAAGTACTGACACATACTTCTATGCCTACATGATATAACCATATAGGGACCGGTGCTTCTCGATATCCTTCGAGTGACTAGCCTTGGATCATTGAAGATGAAAGTTGGTCAATCCTCTAGTTCAGGGATAATAAACTAGTTTTCTTTCCAGATTGATGTACAAGACATTCTGATTTCTAGTTGTATAATTCTTTGGTTGGGGAAAAGGCACAATTCCCCGTAAATTTGTCCCGAAAAGTCATTTACACACTTCAACTACCATGTTGACCCACTACACACCTTTACTACTTGAAAGTGAAACTATTTACCCCCTAAAACTGATGTGGCAAAAAAAATTTAAAAAAAAAACTAAATGGGCGCTTCAGAAAAGTAAAGCATTAGAAAAAGTAGATTAACAAAAAGTAAAAATCAACCCTCTTTCCCTCTTCTTCTTCACACCTAACCCATTATCATCTTTCTCTTCACACCTACCCACCATCTTCTTCTTCTTCACACCTCATCTATCATTCTCTTCTTCTTCATTCTTTTTTTAATCGTCTACCTCGTGCTAGAAAGAAAATTCTCTTCTTCTTCACACTGATGCAAGGAATCATTTTCAATCAGATAAAAAAGAAGAAGAGGATTTTAAACATGATAAATAACACTGATGTCGAACATCATTTTTTTCTCGTCTTAGAAGGTTCCAAATTTCAGCAACTCAATCATTTTCTTATTTTAAATGTTAAATTGTTGGGTTTCAATTTATGAATTGGGTTTTTAAAGTTTGAGTCTTATTCAAATTTGGCGGGTTTTGAAGATATTCCTAATTGTAATGTTTAGAATTCAGATAGATGTCGATTTCAATTCTTTTTAATAAAATTGACTAGATTCAAATAAGATTTAAAAAAAGAAATTGTTTAGGTGTTTGTCATTGGTGACTGATTTGGGTTTGCAAGCTGTTTTGTGTTGGTTTAGGGGACAGGGAAGACGAAACAAGGGGATTGACTGGTTGTTGCCGGTGGGGGGTCATTATGGTGGTTTTGTATAGAGGTTTTTATGCGGCGGCAGGAGGAGGAAAGGGATATCAAAGAGGGCATGGGTTCTTTTGGGGTCTCCTTTGGTGGTGGCAGTTTCTGGTCAGAGAAGGAGGAAGAGAGGAGGAGTTTATGGGTTTTCAGTTGTCGGTGGTGACTGGACGGAAGTTTTAGGAGAGGTGGTGTCAAAATGGAGGAGAAGACGAGATGATGATGGTAGGTCAATCTGGGTGAACATCAACACAACTTTTCAATTATTATTTTCCATGTGTATTACATTAATTTGCAATTAGGAAAAACTAATTATTAAAGAAAGAAAATAAAAATGATATAAAAAATTATCATTCCTGACATGGCGCTGATGTGGCGTTGACATGGCAGCAAGTGTAATACACCACCTGTTGTGAGAGTGGTGTTTCAGTTGTAAGGGTTAAATATTTTCACTTTTAAAAAGTAAAGGTATGTAATGGGTCGTCATGATAGTTTAAGTGTGTAAATGACTTTTGGAGACAACTTCTTAGAGGAATTTATGTATTTTCCCTTCTTTTTCTATGTATGTATTTGAGGGTGAGCTCGAACATGTCTTAACGCCCACTAAGTTTATGTTAGAGGTATTGTTGGACAAACATTATGATGGTATTCAGTTCTTATATTTCTTTATGACTTTTAAGTTGTGTCCCTTAGCCCCATTTCCCTTAGTTTTCTATTTCATCTTTGCATATTATGCCTGTGAATGCTTATGATATGTAAAATGGCTTTGGTGAGGTATCTTCGTGTGTCTCATTCGCCATGTGATGTCTACGCCCCTAGGTCGGGTCATTACAAACTTGGTACCAGAGCACAAGATTTTGAAATGGTTCGCGGAGTCCAACACACCATATCAAATAGAGTCTTCTTCATGGGTGAGCTCTCCACATCTATGAATAGGAGGCTATAAGGCGTTTAGAAATTATCTCGCTTCTTTCAGTACTATGTCACGCCTTAGAGTTGTCATAAGATTCCCTTTATCTAATGGATCGTTCTTTGCGTTTTTAGATAATGCATCGAAGAAAGATGCTTCAAGCCCTAGCGGACGAAGGAGTAACTCATGCAAAATTTCAGACTACTCTCACTATTTTGGCATAAATTATGACCAACCAATCCAACCAAGGATCCTATGCTCCAAATGCTCCTACCCCAGCCTCGAGGGTAAAGGACTTTGCTAGAATGAACCCTCTCAAATTTCATGGATCAAAAGTGGAGAAAGATGCCCAAGAAATTGTGGATGAAATACACAAGGTGTTAACCGTTATGGGAGTGACTTTATAGGAAAAGACGGAGTTAGAGGCTTTCTAACTAAAAGGGTTGGCTCACATATGGCACACGCAATGGAAAAGTGAGTGGAATGAAGATTGGGGACCCGTTTTATAGGGAGAGTTCAAGAATGCATTCCAATCTTTCTTTCCCTTGTAGTTGAGGGAAGCTACGATGCAAGAATTTATCAACCTTAACCAAGGGAGAGTGAGTATGATGGAGTATTCCCTCAAGTTCACCCAACTCTCCAAATGTACCCCATCATTGGTTGTTGACCCCTGTGCTAGAATGAGTAAATTCATGTCGGGGTTTTCTGATTCGCTTGTTCAAGAATGTTGGATTGCTATGCTCGTAAAGGAGATGGATATTTTGAGGGTTATGACTTATATAGTACAAATTGAGGAGGAAAAGATGAGGAGGATTGCATGGGAGTTTAAGAGGGCCCATTTTGATGAGAGTAGATCATCATCTACTAAGACTTGGGACCCTAAGAGAAAGAAGGAGAGAAACCCCTATCCTATTTGTGTAAAGTGTGGTAGAATGGATTTGGGGAGTGTTTGATCAAATAAGAAGTTTGCTTCGATTGTGGTGAGTTGGTAAACAAGAAAAGGGATTGCCCAGTGGCCACTAGGAAGGGGAGAGAAAGAGCCCAAAATGCTTTACTCAGTAAGTATGTGTTCCTTCTAAATATGGTAGTGATTGATGCATCCTATGATGTTCTTTCAAAAAATTTTCTCCTTATGCTTCTATGATATTGACTTGATTGTGACTTACTAAAGCCCTTGTAAATATATGATTTTTAACATGAGACTTAGCATGATTCATTTTGTTATTTATTTCTATGTCATGCATTGCATACCTACATACCAGTACATTCAAAGTATTGACGCATACTTCTATGTCTACATGATTTAACAATGTAGGGATTGGTGCTCCTCGATATCCTCCACATGGCTAGCTTTGGATCATTGAAGATGAGAGTTCGTTAGTCATCTAGTTCAGGGATAATAACCTAGTATTCTTTCTAATTGATATATAGGACATTCTAGTTTTCAGTTGTATATATATTTTGCTATGTATGTATTTTAGGGAGAGCTAGAACATGACTTATCCCCTGCCAATTTTATGTTAGTGGTATTGTTGGACAAATGTTATGATGGTATTTAGTTCTTATATTCCTTTATGACTTTTAAGTTGTGGCCGTTAGCCCAGTTTCCCCTAGTTTCTATTTCATCTTTGCATTTTATGCCTGTGAATGCTTATGATATGTAAGATGGCTTGGGTGAGGTACTTTTGGGTGTCTCATTCGTTGTGTGACGATTAGGCTCCTGTGTCGGGTCCTTATATAAATATCCATGGGGAAAAGGAATACAAGCAAGAAAACCCCTAGAATTCAAAAATTGGGGTATTTATGGACCCAAGCTACTCAGACTTCACTTAGGCCCATAACTACCCGCACCCTATCGAAAAAGAAGTGCATTATCATCAATGCACATAATCAAAACAAAATAAAGTACGTGGGTCAAAAAGCATACCTAGGCACCTAAGTGTTAGTGTGTGGCTGAGTTTGACCACCCTCAACCTATGTGGTGGCCTCCTTAGTAGTAATACCATGTCCAGAGGGGCCAGCACCCATCACCCTCTTGAGCTCTCGAACTTGTTGTCGCTCCTCCTCCTATCTCGACTCCCTCAAGACAAGCACAAGCTTCTCCTACTCAATAAACCCTGCATATAGTAGTATGACATCTGGATCATCATTTGTGTAGGGCCTCTACCTATGGAAAGACTGTGTTTACTCCTTAGGAACGAATACATCTACCACTGGCACTGTGAGTGTTGTCTTTGGTAGTGTCATCGGTGCTGCCAGTAGTGTTGTCATCTCGGCATAGAGTCGCTGGATCTCTGTATGGATGGCTATCATATCTGCTGGTAGGGCCATACTCAGGCTCTTTTGGACCCTCATCATAAATAGCAGTGACTCAGCATGTGATAATCTCTATGCCATGACCTATATAGATACTACGGACACGTAAACCATACCCATGGGTACGGTCTATAATGAAGGGTCCTATGGAGCAGGAGTAGTAGTAGTGAGCCCCCTCTCATCATCTACCTCGATCTGTGAGGGCCTCTTCTCTATGGCAGCAGCAGTGGTAGTTGTTGGTGGAACCTCAAGAGATGGTACTGGGATGAACATTTCTGGTATGGGAAAAGTTTAGTTGGTGCTCATCATAGTGTTACCAGGTTCTCCTCAGCCTTTATCAGGCTGGCATCCAAAGTATGTTGGACTCAGTCAGTGAGTATAGCTAGTGTAGACTCTCCACCCCCGACTCTAGACAAAGTTTGTAGATCAAGCATGGAAAGGGGATGGAGGTAGACCTCTTCAGGGCATCCTCGTGGATCTCCTCGATGATGCGGAAGGCCCAATCTATTTCATAGCAAGTTAAGATGCTGACAACTAGCATTGCACGCTCTTGTGTCAAAGTATTAACTACATGTGCTAGATGTGCAATCTAACAGCCACCCACCAAAATTTGGCAGGAAAACTAAGAGAAGCCTTAACAATAGACTCAGAGTAAGTGGCTACCCATACAGGTTCCGGACCCTGCTAAGCAATCACACAGGCCACCCATCTCATCAATTCGGATTTTTGATCTATATCTCTCATCAGGGTCAAGTCCCTGGTCTGCCCCACCCCATTTCCGAAATCAGCTGTGGATCTGGGGGTGGGGACCTCTGGACCAAATAGCATACGGCGGATGGTGGTCTTCGAGATATCCACCTACCATCCCCTTACTTTGGTCTGTGTCAGTCTAGGCTGAGGGAGGGGCTTCTTCTCCTTGGGAAGGGTGATCTGAATGGTGGCTGCATATGATGCATAAAACTCCCTCACCATGGTCTAGGATTACTTCCCGAGCAATTTCGTAAGCAATTGGAGCCCGTATTTGATGAGAGTGTCCTAGAGACCAGAGACACTGTCTAGACCAGATGAGATAACCTGAGGCTCCTCATAGATGGAGCGGGCTGGCTTGGGCTACTCTATAGTCTATACATCCTCTATATAGATGTCCATCATACCCCGACACAGCACCCGACTACTAAGAGTGTCTAGTGGAGATGGTGATGCCCACAGTTCGGTAGAGGACTCTGCCTTTGACCCATAGTCGGAGCTTGACTCTAGAATATACTCCTCTCTAGATGGAGTCATCTGGATGGAGATGATCCTATCATGGTCTCCCTCATTAGACTGGGGAGTATGAATGACAAGAGCCTAGGTCTGACCAAGCCTTGTAGCAGCCTTCATCTGTGGTCTTTTAGCCTCCGGGTCAGGTGGGACGCTGAGTTCCTCTAGTGGTGCACTCAGGGTGGGGGTCTTCTCATCCCCAGATGAGCCCTCTATGCATGGCCTTGATTTCCTCACATCTTGTTATTAGAGCCGTTGTACCTGAAACATAGACATTTACACAACTTTCATAGCCCCAATAGATCAGAAAATGAAATACAAAAAAAAAAGACTTAGTTGTAGAAAGTTCTATTACAGCACCTCTATGGGTTATAATAGAAACTACGAGCCATAGAAGGCTCTCGTCAAATAGTGTTCACAAATTTTTATTTACTAGAAACACATCTATGAGACCACATACAACTCTTTGAAGGTTTTATAAGTTGTAGACTAAGTCGTAGATGATTCTAATGTCCAAATCAATTTCAAGATGGGATCCACAAGACCCTTCTATGAGCCATAAAGTGTTTTACAACCCACAGAAGGTCTCGTCTGATGGGTACTCAGAAACTTCATGTTTCTAGAATCCCATATAAGGGGCATTTATGACTTGTGGAATAATCCACGGGTCATAAAAGACCCTCGTATGCCAAAAAACTCAGCCACTTGAGTTCTAAGTCCATCAACACGGACCAATATGACTTTTTCAACCTATTCTACCAGGATCGAAGCAATATGCACACACCCACATGATTCATAACACCACAACTAACACCCTAGCTCAATTATTAGCATATCTACCCATGAAAATAATTGAGCATGCTTTCCAAACCCTTCTGACCTATAAACATGAACCCATGCCCTCACACAAAGGATATCAAACATATAATCAATTTAACTCAAATTCTAGTCCTAAACACATGTTTCAAGAATAGGCAATCACAATTTAATCAACAATCATATAAATTTGCACACACGATTTTGTGTCTAAATCAACCATACCCAACAAGATTATACAACCCAACCATACAATAATTGGTAAATCAATGGTGTTTTAGGATCGAAAACTTACTGAATTTAGTGATTAGATTGTATAATCTGAAGAAGGTGAGGAGACACTGAGAACCCTAGGTTGCCAGAAAAGTTTGTCAGAGAGTGGAGGCGATGTTGCCGTCGGTGGTCAGAAAGTTTAGAGGTAAGGTTTGGCCAAGTAGGTTTTGTAAATTAGGACTCAAATGGTGTCAAAATATTTTGACCCTAATATTTATAGTTTGACCGGTTAGTCAAAAACTGATAGGCCTGGACTCTATGAAACCCCGATTACAGGTCGTAGAGTGTTTGTGGCCTGTGAATTTTAATTTTGAAGAACATCCAAACCCTAGTTTTAATGACGGGGTTTCACAGACCAGTTTACGAGTCTTAGAATGAAGTACGACTCGTAGAGTTGGTCGTAGAGACCCCAACACTTGGTCAAAAATTAAGAAAACTTACCTAGGGTGCACGAGCCCCATTCACGACCCTTTATTGTTTTTACAGGCCATAAAGTTGGCTCGTGGACTAGAGTGCACAACCTTTTGCTCACTGGAAATATCTACGAGATGGTGTACCTGCACATTCTTCACAGCACACACTATTACCCTATATGCAACCAGCCCAATGTCCAAATTTACAATCAAAATATAAGAAAATAAACTACCTATAAATCCAAATACAAAAAAAAAAAAGCTACAATTACAACTATTACATCAAAAACCTAGGGTTGCCTCCTAAATAGCGCCTGATTTATTGTGGTGGCATGACTTGAACAACTTGGTTAGTCAAACTTCACCAAATGCCCATAGTTTATTCTTCAAATCATCTGGCCTCTTCATGGACCCACAGATATTAAAGACAACTTCTTCATCGTTCAATCCAAACCTAAGTTGTCCGGCTTCCATATCCACCAATGCTCGATCAGTGGCTAGGAATGGTCTTCCCAAGATGATTGGGACATCAAAGTGGACATCACAATCTAGGATCATAAAGTTTATGGGAAATATGAACTTTTCAACTTTGACAAGCACATCATAGAGTATCCCCAAAGGCTTCTTCATCGAGCGGTCAGCCATCGACAATCGCATGCTCGTCGAAGTAGGGACTCCCAATCCTAACTTCTTGAAGATCCCAAGGGGCATTAGATTAATGCTAGAACCTAGATCACATAATGCCCGTGCGAACTCCACATCTCCAATTGTGCAGGGTATGGCAAAAGCATCGAGATCTTCCCACTTTTGGACCAAGGACCTCATAGCAATTGCATTGCAATGTTGAAGCTCTTTGGAGAGTCCTGAATCATAGTGCTCTTTCTCATAACTAGGTCAATCATGTACTTTGTATCCTTAGCATCTTCTCCAACACTTCAATGAGAGAGATGTTGATGAAGAGTTGTTTCAGCATGGAGAAAAAGTGCTTGAACTTGCCTTCCTCCTCCCTCCTTTTAATTATTAAAAGAGGGGAGGAAGAGGCCTAGGAATAGGCTTCAACTTATGTGGCACATTAGCATCTTCACTTGACCCATCCTTTCCACGATTATCTCCAGTATCTACATCCTTGATCGCATCTGTCTCCTCTCAAACATAATCCTCATCAACTGGCATAGGATGATCAATGGTGCTCTTGCCACTATGAGTAGTAACCGCCATGCACTGCCCTTCATTCTTAGAATTATGAACTGTTCTAGTAGAAATTGTACCCCTCTAATGCTGATTAAGTTTTGTTGAGACTTGGCCGAACTATTGCTTAAGCTGTTTGATGGAAACAGAATGAGACTCAATTTTTTGATTTATATCAGGCATCTCAGATTTCATCCCCTTCAGAGTCTAATCCTGTGTCTCAGATTTCTTCAACAGGTGATCATATATCTCTCAACTCTTGGGCTTCTAGCACCTGTATTATGATTGTGTGGTGGCATGTAAGGACCATTTCTGTAACATCTGTATGACCCCAATCTTCCTCTCTATCTCTCCCCCTATGTCGATCATAGTACCCTCCACGATTACCTCTGAAACCTCCATCTCGATTGAAGTTCCAACCTTTATTTCCTTGACCTTGGCACCAATAGTCTTGATTGGACCCTTAGGCATTGGTCAAGAAACCCTCGTATGATCACCCATAAAACAAGTATCCTCTTCATAGCAGGGATTATCATACATGGGTGCATATAAAGGCTTATGAACAACTGTATTGACTCATTCCTCATTCTGCTTCATCATCACCTTCATACATGTACGGATTCACGCAAGCTCTTGCATAAATCTTCATTTATCTTGGCTGGCTCCAAACCATTATTGATGGAATAGAACTTTTGGTAGATGCTCTATCTCTTTGCAATAATGCACGATTCGTCTTAACCACTCTCTTCTATCCTTTCAGCAATCCTTGCATATGGTTCATCTAAGAACATGCCCCTCATAATGATATCAGCACAATCTTAACTATTATCATTAAGGGCATGGTAGAAGATCTCCACCAAGGCATCATCAACAATTTTGTCGTCTGGGGCACTCCTCAAACACGTAGTAAACCTTTCTCTTGTGGTACTGTCGAGAAGTTGTTCAAAGTTATTGATTTGATCTTTCAACTTGAGCTTCTTCGAACTTAGGAAGTACCTCTCCAAAAAGGCCTTCTGAAATTCAGCCCAACTGGTGATCAACTTTACGGGAAATCAGATAGCCATACTGCTGCATTACTTGTTAGAGATAATGGGAAGAAACAAAGTCCCACAGTATCCATAAACAGATTTTGTGTTCTCATCACACTCTTGCATACAAATGCAATGTTGTGTAGATAGCTATGAGGATCTTTTGATGGTAGGCTCGTAAATAACCTACAGTTTTGTAGTATCGGAAGCAACCGACTTGAAAGCACAAACTTTATGTCATCCGATAGTGGTGGCAACACAATTTCCCCAGTCATCTCCATAGCCATAGGATTCACCCACTATTGATTCCTCTGATAAGCATGGGCATCAAAGTCATGTGCCTGTGGAGCAATATCCTCAAGAGGAGATGGATTTTCTCTATTGGCATTTTCATTCTCATTCTAGTTCAGAGCTGAATTTGCCACATTATTGGCATTATCTTGACCATTCTTCTCAATGTTCTCTGGATCTCTAAGTCAAAAGGCATCAAGGGTTTTCCTCGACTTCGCGTGTTGGACATACACTACACTTACACCTTGAAAAGAAAAAAAAAACAACAAAAAAATGTAAAATGAAGGAAATAAGGATTAATTCCCAAATCACTTTGAATTAAACAAGTCTATCCATATTCCCAGGCAATGGCACCAAAATCTTGATGTTGCCTAAGCTACACCTCTTTTTTAAGGATAAAACGGTCGTTATCAAGAAATAGAGCTTAATGAATGTTAGAGTTGAACCGAAGGGAATACTGTAGACATAGAAGAATTCAATTATGCAATTTGAGTTATAAACCAACTTATCTGCCCGAGGGGGGTTTTGTAATAATCAAGTAAAAAGTAATCATAACAAACATAATAGTTTAACCAATATATGGAGAAACTAGGGTATTATGTTCCCCATGATTCTCTAACTTAGTATCACCGAATAACCTAATTCTTTTCAAGTGTGCAGTATGCAAGATGGTAAGTTAAGTTCACCAAACCCTTTGGCGCAGACAAGAGGCGAATTCCACTATGTGACTTGCCACATCTCCGTAATGTAACATTACTAATCCTTACCTATTGTCCCAGTACAACCTCCCCTTGGCCCAGTTTGGTTAATTGGATGAGAACGCATCAATAAAATCCTGATAATTAATCTCTTTTTTCTATTCATTACTACCTTGGTCCAGTTAGTAACATTAGGCGAGTTTGGCCACCATTAGAAAAGATACAAAATGAAGAGAGTTAATTACTATATGTATGCACAGTTTTCAAGAACTATGAATTATTCAGTTGTACCTTGTTAGTTCTTCGTGGTTCCCACAACCCTAGTTGTGGATTTAGCTACTCATAATTTTTTTAGATGCAAGACTTATGAATTTGAATAACATAACAGCGAACTTACACAATTGAATCAAGCACAAGTAAATCCAAGCTTTAATGAGGATCACAAGATTATAATTAGAGAATCAAATTAAAGTGCACAAGTGTATCTCAAAACTCTCCAATGTTTTCCTCTACTGTATCTCACAATTTTTCTGTCAACTATTTGAACTCTCTAAGAAAAATAAGCTAAAAACTTATTTATAATATCTAAAATACCAGTCCTAAATAAAATAGGATAGTTGGATCAGCACGCCTTACTAGAGGCTTTACGATCCATATTGTGTTCCATGGCCCATAATCGGGCTCTCGTATTTCATTGCCACAAATATGGACTTGTCTTATATGACAATCGTGTACAACCCGTAAAAGGTTCTACGGTCCATATAGGATTTCACCACTAAAAAGAATGTTCATCCTCGAACATAAGGAAAAGAGGAGTACTTGAAGCCTCAAAACGACTGGGATATCTAGCCCACATGTCAAAATCCAACTCCCAAGTGGCCTCATCAATAGAATAGTGTTGTCGCTGAACCTTTACAAAAGGTATACCTTTGGATTTCAATCTCTGGACCTGCCTATCTAATATGGCTATAGACTCCTCTTCAAAGGACAAATCTGGACCAAACTCAACTGAGTCACAAGAAATCACATGGGACTTATCTGGACTGTACCGATGGAGTATAGAAATATGAAAAAATAGGATGAACAGAAGATAATCTCAGTGGTAAAGCCAACTCAAAGGTTACCTCACCAACTCTCCTCAAAATCTCAAAAAGGACAATGAATCTGGGACTAAGCTTGCCCGTCTTCCCGAATCTCAGCACACCACTCTTGCGTGAAACCTTAGCCAAACACTGTCACTAGCAGAGAACTCAAGAGGCCTAACCCCTTTATCAGCAAACACTTTTGGCAACTCTAGGCTGTCATAAGTATACTCTCAATCAGTCAGACTTGGTCCATGGCATCCTGAAGAAAATCAACACCCAATACCTTAGCCAAACCATAATCAAACCGTCCAGTGGGTGATATGTACCTCCGATCATACAAGGCCTCAAATGGTGCCATTTGGAAGCTAGAATGGTAGCTACTGTTATATGCTAACTCTAAAAACAGTAAGTTCTAGTCATACCGGGCCCCAAAATCAATAGCATAGGCCCTAAGCATGTCCTCCAATACCTAAATGGTGCACTCTGACTGATCTTGAGTCAGAGGGTGAAAAGCTGAACTCAAATCCACTCTAGTACCCAAACCACATTGTAAACCTGTGATACCCCATAACTTTATGCTCTTGTAGATCCATGTTTCAAACCTTATTTGGCTAGGTTGGAGGTGTACTAGATTCATGGGAGACTCCTATTACCTAAACGAGATCAGGACTCACCTCCAAGTTACGTTTTGGATGTTGTTTCAAACAAGGTCAACTTTAAACTAGCATAAATCTTAACACGTTTTGAATTGGGTAGACCACGACATATCAAACGAAATCCCTTTGAGTTATGTTCGCAACGCACTTGGTTTTACCTCATTCTGAGGTTGGATGAAGGAGTTATGATCATTTTTGTGAGGCCCTCCCGTGCAGTGTTGTCACACAACTGTTTGACGACCAGTGTGGCCTTTGACGGTCCGTTTGGGGAAGCTGGGGTTGGAGAAGGCCATTTTTGTCAATAAGGAAGGTGTAAACTCTAGTTCTATGGGCCTTGTGGCTCAACACAGACTGTGGGGATGGCCACAAGGTATGCCAAAGGTAGCTTGCTGAAAATTGAGGAAAATATGGCTAAGGGTGGTGCCACGGGCACTGTTGACGGGCCGTGTGGAGTGATACACCCTGTTTCACTTGGACGTGTGATGTTCTCCAACATTATTATTCTCTAAAGGAGGTTGGATGGACCCATAAATGGTCCATGTAACACTACACTGTCCGTGAAAGTGGACGTCAAAGTGACGTCGATGCTAACTTTTTCTCAAGTGTTCCAATTCTATTTTTCTATCTAAGTCTTGTCTCACGGGCACTCCACATGACTCGTGGAGTGCAAAAAATCCAATGACATCTCCACTGAGATTACACTTTGCCAATATTTCCATCCTTTCACTTATGGCGTCTCCGTAAATTTTAATTACTCAAATGCCTTTTTTAGGCTTCCAGTGTTATCTTAACCTTCCCAAAAGACCTAAACAATATTTCAAAAGGATCAAACTCATTACTCATGATACCCAGTCTTCTTTTTCCTAAATTACATAATTTAAAGTTAAGTTTGCAAATGGATTTACTAGTATGAACATGTCTATGAACTATGTTAAAGCTATGTAAAGTTGTCACTATTTTGTTATGTTGTGAGCTATATATCTTAGATCTATTGTAAGTTTTGATGAGGGGTTTTGATGTGAATTCCTTGGGGGTACTGCAATATGGTTATTGATGACTTACAATGAATTTACTTGCATTTTTTCATCTCTAAATGGCATGGTCTTATACTACCATTTTACACCCGCCAAGTTTTTGATAAAATGTCCGATTTTGGTTTATTGAGGAATTGAAGGTCCCAAGCATGAGATATGATATGAATGATGTTATGATGATGAAATGAGATTATGTATATAATTATTCCAATATGAAGTATTATATTAAAGCCTATAATGAATCTTGTATAAAGTGTAGAACTCGACCATGCCTAATTCGGGGAGGTCTAAGCGCCCGGATAACCTAGTGAAATGATTGTACTTCTCCACCTAGTGATGGGGAAGCATCATCACTAACCTAGATGGGTTTTAGTACTCATCAACCTAGATGAGGATTAGTACTCATCCACCTAAGTGATGGGACGGCATCATCAGTAACCTAGATGGGGTTAGTACTCATCAACCTAGATGAGGGTTAGTACTCACCCACCTAAGTGATGGGGCATCATCATCACTAACCTAGACAGGGGTTAGTACTCATCAACCTAGATGAAGGTTAGTACTCAACCACCTTGGTAGTGGGGCGGCATCCAACCTAGATGAGGGTTAGTACTCATCCACTTTAGTGATGAGATGGCATCATCACTAACCTATGAAAGGGTTGTACATTTGGAAATCTAGCTTGGTCTCTTATTAACATGTGATACCCTATACAAGTATGTTTTACTTAAACGTTGATCATACATGGCATATTTAATACTATTTCTATTGTTGAATATCGTGTATTTTGACTAAGATACCTAATTCTTGTTGCTTTGCATCCTACATACTTAGTAAATTCAAATGTACTAATGCATACTCTATGCCTATATGATGTTATCATGTAGGAACTACAGCTTCATTTGGTCATCATCCTCCTCCACGTGGCTAGTGGTATCCATTAAAGCTAATTGGTGAGTCCTCATATGCAAGGGCAATATCTATGTTCTTAAGCTATACATTGAAGACTATACTTCTTTTTTGTATACTTTTATTATGAGGGTGAGCCCAGTTTCTTGTCTTGGCCTCCGTTAAGTCCTATGTTAAAGGTGTTGTTAGGCAAGTTATATATCAAGTTTGAGCTTTGGCTTACTTGTGATATTCAAGCTATTTAAATATAAGTCTCTCTCGTAGTCCTAATTCCCCTTAGTTATGTTTCTAATGTTGTTTTGCATTGCTTCTGCGACCAAGGATGTGTAATGATATGTTACGAGGCTTGTTTGGGGTTACTTCGTGTTCCCCATTCGCCTGTCACGTCTAGGCCCTAGGCTTGGGTCGTGACAAAGATGGTATCAGAGCACTAGATTGATAGATCCTCGAAGTCCAACACACTTCATCGATTAAAGTCTTATTCATAGTTGTTAAGCGCGCCGTGACTATAAATAGGAGCCTTTGAGGCATTTTAGGAAATATTTCCCTTCTTCATGTTCTAAGTTGTGCTATAGAGTTGAGTTAAGTTTTTTCCCCCTAATGATTGTTCTTTGCTCTTCTAGTTGATCATGTCATTTTAAAGAGAAAGGCGAAGGAAGGTAAGTTGAAGGTTTTGATTTTGATGGATCTGAGTTTTATTATTTATTTCATTCTTCTTTCAGTTTCTAGTGGGATTCTTGTGTGTCCCGAGTTTTGATCTGAACCTTTGGTGTCTATCTCTTGGTTGATTGTATGGTTGCTAGAAAGTCCAAAAGTGTTGATCCATGTTTATCTTGCATTAGCTTTTCCCTTGTGATTTGTTGGAGTTAGTGTGGTAGCTTGTGGTGTTATACTTGGGATGGAACAGTTGCATGCAGGTTGTGTCTTCATGGAGATTGTTCAATTTATGCATTGGCTATGTTTATGGGTTTTATGAATAGGGTCTTAAAGCCCTACATTTATATGTTTGTGGTGGTCTCTAATAATGAGGTATTGAATTGTGTAGAGCTTGTGAATTATTTGGGAGTAGTGTTGCGAGTCTTGGAGGATGAGAGGTTGTTTACTAAAACATGATAAGTGTGCTTTGTGAATAACAAAAAGGGGTTAGAGTTCTTTAAGCATTATTATATGTGCTTTGTGAATAACAAAAAGGTGGTTAGAGTTCTTCAAGCATTATGATATGTGCTTTGTGAATAACAAAAAGGTGGTTAGAGTTCTTTAAGCATTATGATATGAGTGTGCTTTAGTTCTTTTCTTGTAAGGCTAGCGTTATGGTTGGTTCTCTAAGTAGGTTGACTATGGGTATCTTAGCATATATGGATAATCGTGGCAAAGAGGAGACTAGCGGGGTCCATTGGTTGGCTAGGTTGGAAATAGGATGAGGGAAGTTGGGAATGATAATATAGTGTCCTTGTGATTCCGTATCTTCTTGGGCTAAGAGGTCTAGATTAGGCAAGGCCTTGATTCCGCCTTGTTAGAGTTGGAAGTTTTGGGTGAGAAAATGATAGAGTGAAGGTTGTCTCCTAAGGCTGAGATAGTGGTTGTGGTACCACATGGACTAGGTGTGTTTAAGGTTGTTAATGGAGTTGAGGATTGTGAGTCCTTATAGAGTGTAGAGTGAGGTTGGTAAGGTTGCATATGTTTGGGATTGCCTATGGATGTAGATATGGTCCTTCCGATTTTTCATGCTTCTAGGTGGATGGGATGTGTTGGTGAATCTAGTGCTATAGCACTCCTTGAAATTGTGGGTGATGTAGAGGACATGTTGGCTTAAAGGAAGGTTACGGTGGAGGTGTTAGATGGATGAGTGGAAAAGTTGGTTAATGAGGATATGGTGTTCGTCAAGGCCCCTTTGGAAGAGTCATCCATTTGTATGTGTTTCTCGAGGAGATGGTGCAGGCATGGAGAAGCAATATCCATATCTCTTTCATTCTATTCAAGCTTATGATGACATGTCAAGTCCTTTTTTTATAATTTTGAGTCTCAAGTTTCGGCCCTTATATCATTGCATGCATTCATGTTCATGTTAATAAGATTATGAGAATTTTGATGTATATGTTGAAATTTCCTTGGAAATCATGTTTATGTGCATTGCTGCATTCATGTTTGGGCTAAAGTCTTCGTGACTACTTTCCTTGGGTACGGTTCTTTGACATTCGGGGATAAATGTTCCCAAGGGGGAGATATAGGGACACCCCATAACTTTGTGCTCTTGTATATCCATGTTTCAAGTGTCATTTGGTTAGGTTCGGGGTTTACTAGATTCATGGGAGACTCCTAGTACCTAAACGAGTTCAAGACTTTCCTCCAAGTTGAGTTTTAGGTGTTATTACATACAAGGATCAACTTTAAACTAGCATAACTCTTAGCACATTTGGAAATGATTGGCCCACAACATTTCAAATGAAATCCCTTTGAGTTAGCTTCGCAATGCACTTGGTTTCACATTATTCTAAGGTCGGATGAAGGGGCTATGATCTTTTTCATGAGGCCCTCTTGTGCAGTGTTGCCACACTGACTGTTTGACGGCCAGTGTGGCCTTTGACGGGCCATTTGGGGAAGCTGGGGTTCGAAAAGGACATTTTTAATGCTAAGGAAGGTGGCACAGCCAGTGGTAGGGGTCGTGTGGTTCACCACTGACCATGAGGATGTTCATAAGGTGTGTAAAAGGTAGCTTTCTGAAAATTGGGGAAAATGTGGCTAAGGGTGGTGTCACGAACACTGTTGATGGGCTGTGTGGGGTGGGACGTCCCATGGAACTTGGACGTGTGGTGGCCTTCAACATTTATCTTGTCAAAGTGAGGTAGGACGGACCCGTAAATGGTCCATGTAACACTACACAGTCCATGAAAGTGGTCGTCAAAGTGACGTCGATGCTAACTTTTTCTCAAGTGTTCCAATTCCATTTTTCTGTCCAAGTCTTGTCTCACGGGCACTCCACACGACCCGTGGAGTGCCACATAGGCAGTGAAGTCTCCTGTGAGATGACACTTTGCCAATTTTTCCATCCGGTCACTTATGGCGTCTCCGTAAATTTCATTTACTCTAACGCCCTTTTTGGACTTCCAATGCTATCTTAACCTTCCTAAAAGACCTAAACAATATTTCAAAAGGATCAAACTCATTACTCTCATCTCAAATACACTCTCATTTCTCTCAAAAGCCTCCATCAAGCCCCAATTCAATTTCAAAGAAACCCCATAACACAATTGGATTAAAAGATCATTTCCAAGCCTCCATTCTTCCCAATTTCAATTCCAAGAAACTCTAGACCTAAGGTATGTGGATTTCTTTCATTGGTTCCTTTCACCCATGATACCCAAGCTTCTTTTTCTTAAATTGGATTATTTAAAGTTGATTTTACAAATGGTTTTACTAGTATGAACATGTCTATAAACTATGTTAAAGCTATGTAAAGTTGTGACTATTTTGCTACGTTGTGAGCTATATATCTTGGATCTATTGTAAGTTTTGATGAGGGGTTTTGATGTGACTGCCTTGGGGTGTTGCAAGATGATTATTGATGATTTACAGTGGATTTACTTGCATTATTTCATCTCTAAATTGCATGGTCTTGTACTACCATTTTACACCTACCAAGTGTTTAATAAAATGTTCGGTTATAGTTTATTGAGGAAATGAAGGTCCCAAGCATGAGATATGATATGAATGATATTATGATGAAAATGAACTCATATATATGATTATTCCTATATGAAGTATTGCATTAGAGACTTTGATGAATCCTATATAAAGTGTAGAACTCAACCATGCCCAATCCAGGGTGGTCTAAGCGCCCGGATAACCTAGTGAAGGATTTGTACTTCTCCACCTAGTGACGGGGTGGCATCATCACTAACCTAGATAGGGGTTTGTACTCATCAACCTAGATGAAATTTAGTACTCACCCACCTAAGTGATGGGGCGGCATCATCACTAACCTAGATGGGGGTTAGTACTCATCAACCTTGATGAGGGTTAGTACTCATCCACCTTGGTGATGGGGCAACATTATCACCAACCTAGATAAGGGTTAGTACTCATCCACCTAAGTGATGGGGCAGCATCATCAATAACCTACCAAAGGGTTATACATTTTGAAATCTTTCTTGTTCTCTTCTTCATATATAATACCCTATACAAGTATGAGTTACTTAAGCATGTTTTACTTAAGCATTGATCATACATGGCATATTGAATATTATGTCTATTGCTTAACATTGTGCATTTTTACTACGATGCCTAGATCTCATTGCATTGCATCCTATATACTTAGTAGATTCAAACGTACTAATGCATATTCTATGCCTACATGATGTTACCATATAGGAACCGGAGCTTCATTTGGTCATCATCCTCCTCCATGTGGCAAGTGGTATCCATTCAAGCTAGTTGGTCAATCCTCATGTGCAAGGGAAATATCTGTGTTCTTAAGCTATGTATTAAAGACTATCCTTCTTTTTAATATACTTTTACTATGAGGGTGAGCCCAGTTGCTTGTCTTGGCCCCTGTTAAGTCCTATGTTAGAGGTGTTGTTGGGCAAGTTATGTATCATGCTTGAGCTTTAACTTACTTATGATATTCAAGCTATTTAAATATGACTCTCTCCCATAGTCCTAATACCCCTTATTTATATTTCTTACGTTTTTTTGCATTGCTTTCACAACCAATGATGTGTAATGATATGCTACGAGGCCTGTTTGGGGTTCCTTTGGGTTCCCCATTCACCGGTCACATCTAGGCCCTAGGCTTGAGTCATGACAAAACCCAACCAAAAGTAAGAAGTAAATATAGAACCTCTATTTGATACTATAAACACTGCATACCATGCAATCTGACAATGTCCCGGATATACAATCTAGCCAATTGCTCTGCATTGTAGCTAGTCTTCACCAATATGAAGTGTGCTAACTTGGTCAAACAATCAAACATGTCCAAGGCCATGGGCAAACCTATGACAAAATCCATAGTTAATCTATCCTACTTCCACTAAGGAACGGGTATCCTTTGTATTGATCCACTCACTGGGCTTTTGATGCTCATACTTCACCTATTGGAAATTGAAACACATGGCCACAAACTCAGCTATGTCTCTCCTCATGCCAAACCACCAATAATATTGTTTAAGATCACTATACTTCTTTGCCACACACAGATAGATGGAATATCTAGCACAATATGTATCCTCTAATATCAATCTTACCTAATCCCGAATTTTAGGCACACAAACTCTACCATTATCCCTTAATACACCATCAGCATCAATAATAGCCACCTTCAAACAAGCATGAAACATATGCTTGCATATTCATTCATAGGACAAATCGGATATGTAATTATTGGAATAATTAGGGTCCTCAAATTGGTGACCACATATCTTCTCAAGCAAATAATATTTAGCCTCAACAAATTCCAAAATACTGAGGAGGAGAATTATCCAAACGGACCACTAATCTAGCAAGTGATTGACCCTCTAGAGCTAAGGGCCTCTCCTCAGCCCTCAAAAATGCAAAATTCTCCATACTAGTAGCCTTTTGGCTCAAAGCATCTGCCACCACATTGGCCTTCCCAAGGTGATAAAGAATAGAGATATCATAGTCTTCAAGAAACTACAACCACCTACTTTGTCTTATCTTCAGATTATGTTAAGTAAAGATGTATTTGAGATGCCGGTGATCTGTGAAGATCTCACGATGCAACCCATAAATATAATGTCACCACAATTTCAACACAAACACAACCGCAACCAACTCCAAGTCATGGGTAGGATAGTTCTACTAATACACCTTCAGCTATCTAGAAACATATTCTATCACTTTCCCCTTTTTCATCAATACACCACCCAAACCCATACCTGAAGCATCACAATTTACCACGAATGGAACTCCCTCCTTGGGTAAAGCAAGAATAGGTGCTGAAATCAACAAATCTTTGAACTTTTGGAAGCTCATCTCACAATCATCCTACCACTGGAATGCTACAGCCTTTTGAGTCAACCTGGTCAATAGGGCTACTATATATGAGAAAAGCTGAACAAGACTGCGACAATACCCCGTTAAACCAAAAACTTCGAATCTTGGTCACCAAAGTAGGCCTAGCTAGGGGTGTGCATCATTCGGTTCAGTTTATCGATTTTTAGTTTTTAAATATGTTAAACCAATAAAATAACTTTTATTGATTTTCGATTTATCAATTTTAAGTCCTTAAAGGTTTGATTTTTTTGTTTACCCAATAAGAATGATAATGAGAATTTACAATAATAAAAAGCAGGTAGAGTACGAAGACTATATTAACAAACTTGCAAATGCTATAATTTGTTAATTACAAACTAAAATATCAAAGTAGATAACTAATCACTTAAGTACTAAAATTTGTAAAGTATTGCATAGTGTCCTATTACTATTAAATTACTAACATTAATATTTGTGAAGGGTAAAATAATAAATTATTATAATATTATTGGGGTATCGGTTACCCAATAACTCAATAGTAAAATCTATATCAAATCGATAACCCAATAATCTTTTTTTTAGAACCATTAAAGACTCAATAACCAAATAACTATAAACCAATAATATTTTATCGGTTCGGGTTATCGGTCAGTTTAGTATTTGCGCACCCCTAGGCCTAGCCTATTCACGAAAAGCTGCTACCTTAGTCGGATCAACCATAACACCCTTTTTTGACACCACATGGACAAGAAATACAGTAGACTCAAGCAAAAATGTGTACTTTGAGAACTTAGCATACAACTTCTCTTCCCTCACTCTCTGAAGTACAGTCCTCAAGTGTTGAACATGATCTGTCTCACTCTTGGAATAAACCAAGATATCATCTATGAACACAATCACAAAAATGTCTAAATAGGGACTAAACATGTCGTTCATCAACTTCATAAAATCAGCCACGGCATTAGTCAACCCAAATGCGAACTTATAATGCCCATAATGGGTACTAAAAGCTGTCTTCGAGATATTAGACTCTCAAACTCTCAACTGATGGTAACCACGCCTCAAGGAAATCTTAGAGAACATCGAGGTACCTTGCAACTAGACAAAAAGATCATCAATATTGGGTAAGGGTATATTCTTGATGGTAACTTTATTAAACTAATGATTGTTAATACACATAAACATAGTGCCATCTTTCTTCTTCACAAATAATACAAGAGCCCCCCCAGGGAGATACACTCGGATGAATAAAGCCTTTTTTTAACAAATTTTCCAACTTTTCTTTCAACTCCTTCAATTAAGTCGAAGCTATCCGATAAAGAGCAATAGACATGGGCTTAGTGCCCGGTTCTACATCAATAGAAAAGTCAATATCATGATCAGGAGGAACACCAAGAAAATCAATCGAAAATACATCCATAAACTCTGTAGGAACACTGGTAATCTCCAATGATGGGGACTCCTGAGAAACAACCCGAACATGAACTCAATATGCTAAACACCTCTTCCCAATCAATAGACAAGCATTGTATATAAGAAATAATACCCTTAGGATAGGAACTAGGTGCTCAAGGTCACATCAACTGAGGCAAATTGTAGCAAGATAAGGTCACGACCTTCGCATGACATTCAAGAATAGCATGATAAGGCAACAACCAGTCCATACCCAATATGACATCAAAATCTACCATGCTGAAAAATATCATATCAACAATAGTATCTCTCGCCATAAAAGTCACAACACAACGCTAACAAACCTGATTTACCACTAAAGATTCACCTACCAAGGTGGAAACACAAATAGGCTCGTCAAGCGGCTCACGCATAATGTCGATACATATGAATAAGTAGAGCTTAGATCAAATAAAACTGAAGTTGAATGGTTGTATCCTTGAATCATGTCTGTGATAACAGAATCAAAAGCCTCTGTTGCGGCCCTGTCAGGACTAGAACAGTAAACTCTATGACCACCACAAGCCTATGGGCCTCCATGGTAACCACATCTCCCTATACGACAACCTCTTCTAGAACCATCCCTTATGCCCTGAGATATCTCTTATTGTTGGCTGAAGTCCTGAAGCCAGAGCAGGAAACACCTGATGTGGACATGGTTGGCGAAGTGCCCAATCTCATCACAAACATAAAAATCCTTGAGATCTCTCCCTTTGAGATAATTGTTCCAAAGAACCACCATGCCTCGGCCACTAGCCCTATCACGAGCTCTGCCTCGACCTCGAGTAGAAATCACATTAGCCAACTTGGGCTTTCCCGCTGAGTAACAGAATTGAGTAATCGGCATCTGTGTAGAAGGAGTAGATTGGACACTTTTAATATAGGTAAATAAAAAATGCACGAATGGGAGCAAGATGAGAAAACGCTTTCCTAACAAGTATCCCGTAGCCTCTCGAGGATTGGCATGGACGTTTACACACCAATCTGTGAGACTCTACTAGGCACCCTAATCTTGATTCATGAATCAAATGAACCAAGTATTCTAATACCAAACTTATCAAGACCCAAAATCGACCGCAATTGAAGAAAGATAAATAAAGCGATAAACTCATAAGATATAAGAAACCTCCTAAAACCTGGAGTCATAATTACAAGAGCATCTAAAATGGTACTGAAGAGTAAACACAATTGTCTCTAAAGCAAATACAATACAGTATCACAATATCTAATACTTATTCTGAAAGATAAGGAAATAAAAAGAGGACCCGAAGACCCATAGCATCTCAAAGCCTGACCCTTACCGCTAAGATCAGGATGGTATCGAATTACTCAAATGGAATGATCAACTACCCTGTCCTGAACCCTGTGCAGGATCTGCAAAAAGGAAACAAAGTAGGGATGAGTACATCGAAATGTACCAGTAGGTTCAACTGATTGGGTAAGAGAAATCGAAAAAGTATATAATAACAAAGAATCCTATGCTTGCATACAAAAGGTTAGCAAAAATGATTATATATACATATATATACACTCACCATATTAATGAGCTAAAATGTCCTCAAGAATCCATGATGTCATATAACCACAATAAAAAATTTAATGCACAACTAATCATACCAAATACCAAGGGTGTTACAACCTTGCCACCTACCTGTGTTGAAATAATATCAGTATACCATAATTTTACCACCTGCCTATGGTCAACTAATAATATTATGTCAAGTCCTTGCCACCTGCCCATTATCAACTTATGAAAAGTATGAATCTCAACCTTGCCTCCTACTCAGGTCAAGGGGTGATTCCAACGTGAATCATAATTGGACTCTACACTAAACATAGAGTTCGTGGGTGATAATCTCACTAAAATCGAGTTCAAATCGATGGAGAAATCATCATTTAAATTTTCAGTATCACACACTAAAAATCCCCAAATTTGGACATTAAAAATCATGAAGTTCAAGCCAAAATCAAGATAAAAACCATAAAAATTAATCAAAAGGATGTTAGAATCACTTATCCAAAGTATTTCTTCGAAAACTCTTTTTAAAAATCGCCTCTCAAAGCTTGAAATGTTAAAAATAGAGCAAAAATGAGGTTTTTATGTCTTTAAAATTGATTTAGCAAAAATGAACTTAGCAAAGGTGGATAGTAGTTGGTGATCAGGGAGAAGAAAACCCACATACCTCCGCGTCCGCGAAGGCGGAGAAAAAAAAACAGGTTGCACCAGATACCCCCATACCAGCAATTGGTAAACTCAAAACGGACACCCAAAACTCATCCAAACTCAGAATTTCAAAAACTTTATATGTATCCATATTAGAAATAGTGATCCAAAATCAACAGAACCATTAGCAAAAATTTGAAGGCCTTCTCACCATATTTACCGATTCAAGTCAATAACACTAGTTTAAAACTAAAAATACTGAAACTGTCTTTAGAAACTCCAAAAATTATGATGATTATATTTAGCATTAGTTTCACCATCTATAAATTATTAGAACTATTGAAATCTAGATCCAAACTTTTGAACTCCAAATATTGAACAAAAGTCAAACTTTGGTTCTGAAAACGACTAAAATCATAACTTTGGGCCTAAAAACCTCATTTTAACTCCAAATTTGATTCTTTAACTTACTTTAGTTTAGTTTCATAATTCCAGAGCTAATGGAATTGAGAAACCCCCCATCCGACCTCCAAAACTCAGAATGACATAAAAACTCATTTTTTCAACAATTTAAGCTTTCAAAAGGACCAAAACTCATATTTTCAACCTTTAAAACTCAAGATTTCAGGTCTAACCATTCAAATAGTTCATAGTAGGTCTAAAGAAACTTGAGAAAATGTAAAATAGTCAATTTTATGGATAAAGTAAAAAATGACCAACCAGGTCACTACAAAATGAGGTCTCATGGTCTTGTCTGACAAGTTTTTAAAGAGGGTATTTTTTTACTTTTCCTATTGTTTTATGCCAATGCTATGTCATTTTATCACCCAAAGGACCCATTTTCAGCCCTACAACCCTAATAGACCTCATTCCCACCCATTCAAAAATATTCTAAGTTCCCAACACTCTCAAGATTCTCAAGCACTCAAGCAAGAAGACAAAGTTAGGGTTTCAAATACTTCTCCTCCAAGTACGATTTTCCTCGACTAAATTACCAAGGCATGTGGGTTTTTGATTGTGGGAAACTTTCCTCCACCAGCTCAATCAATCCTCTCTTCCTTTATGCCTTCTCAAGTTTTAGTAATATATGATGGTTTATAAACTATATTACATAAAGATAATATGAAGTATTTTATAATGGTTTAATCTTATGCATTGTTATAAAGTGAAATATCATGTGGAATCTATAATTTATATGCGGGCTTGATGATGCCCTAATCAGGTTTTTACAATGTTTTGGTAGGTTCTTTTAATAATGAGAAAGTGATTCTATTTTGTAACTTTCATAGCATTTTTACTCATGATTTGCATGGTTTTAAGTCATGTATGTGTACCCACCATGGTTTTGAAATAAGATCTATGCCAAGCTTCTATGATATTAAGGGTCTTGTGGCAAGATATGTGAATTATGAATGATATGAATTGAAGGGCTATTGTGCATGTTGTGAAACGTGAAAGTAATATAAAATTTATGGAGCCCTATCTTTGATATGTGAAGCTTTGGTTTTGAAGAACTACTCTATGAAAATATTATGATATATTTTACCTTGCATACTATGGCTATAAGTATGATTTGAATATTCCTAGGGATTGTGACCTAGCACCGGTAGGACCTTGATAGATAACAATCGCCCCATAACTATGTTGCCACCATAGGTTTATCAATTAGCTAATGGATCCATATATCTCATGTTACATGATTGACCAAAAAGGATGGTATTCCCGTACAGCACATGTTGGTTAAATTTCAAAATGGGTGATGTTCTCCTAAGGTTATTATCATAAGTTAAATTTTAAAAAGGGAGTATTCCCATGAGGTGTTTATGAAGCATTTTTCAAAATAGGGGAGTTCCGTAAGGTGAGTGTTTGGTTTAGCCTTGCAAAGTGGACCACTCCTAGTTTGGTGTGGAGTGAACATCGGGATTCCAAGTAGTAGGTTGCTTAGTCTTTTATGTCGGTTATGGTCCCTTTCCATCTATGTATGATATGTTATATCATTTGATGATTTTCCATGCATATTTTGACTAAGGCATTGAGCTTCCATGACATATTGAGCTTATATCTATTGATTACGAATATGTGTATTGCTTAAATTATGGTTTATGTCCTTTGTTGCATTGCACTCTATATATTTAGTATATTTCAAGTATTAATGCGTACTTTTTGCCTATATGATCTAACTATGTAGGGACCGGAGCTCCTATCCATCCTCCTCCTCCATGTGGCTAGACGATTCATTTGAAGACTACTTTTGGTGAGTCCTTCATTCAAGGGACAATAATCAGTACTTTCATGCTTTATCTAGACTCAATATATTTGGATACAATCTTTAAAGGGTGAGCCCGGGAGATGTCTTGGCCCCCATTCTATTTGTATTAAAGGTGTTGTTAGGTATTTGGCTATGTATGTACTAAGCCCGACTCCTATTTTGCTATGTATTATGAAAGACTCCCTTAGTCCTTTATCCTTTTTTTTTGTGTGTGTGGAATGCTTATTGTATGGATGCGATGAAAGTCCTAAGTCTCTAATTGCCCCCATAGCTTGAGTCATACTTACCCCCCACTCTAAACTTTACTTGGTATGTAATTTATGCTAATCCTCTTACCTACAATATCCCTATAGCATGAGTCTAAAGTCCCATTTTCCCTAAAAAATGTGTGTTGTTTGCTTAAATTTTGATTTCGCAACCAAGGATGTGCTATGCATGCTTAAGAGGCTTGTTTGGGGTCCCTTCATGTTCCCCATTCATCGTGTCATGTCTAGGCCTAGGCTTATATTGTGACAGTGTCTATCCTATATGATACCTAAAAGGTATACATATACTCCGAGATTATCATAGAGGATAA